>BLKM01009497.1:3653767-3722307 GCA_013340265.1 Coptotermes formosanus | reverse complement strand
GTACTCACAAGATGGACAATGTCTGCTGAATCTCCTTCCGTCTAGGGTCCCTGTTTCCAAACATTTCTGGTGCATGAGTTCGAATCGTGTAGTACGCCTCGATAGTCTGCTTACAGGCTTCCAGGCTGTACTGACAGCAGTGCAGAAACAGGATGAGCTGTTCGTCTGTCAACATGTCACCCACAGCAGCCTTAGGTTCGACTCCCACATCCATTCATCCTTTGACACCAAATGGTGATATAGTGGCAGGCTACACTGCATCCGTTTGACGCTGCTTATCGGCTCCTGTTTGTACAAGGCGAGTGCTATGGGATCCTTGAAGGCAGTTGTGTGAGAGTGTGTGTATTTTTAGAAACGGAAAATACTTGTGGTGACGTTTAAGGATGGTTTACAAATACTAGTATTTATACCGGTCATAGCTATGTCGGATTTTCCCTAAAGTATCAGTATATAACTGTTGGTCATAAAAAAGTTACATGGCGTATTGTGACACGATGGCTGACAACACAGGACAGGATAGACAGTACGAGACATCGTCCCACCCTACGGTAAATGCCTCAGTTGTGGTGGAGACTGTGTTGAAAAATAGTGAGACAGCAGAGCAGTTACATCAGAACTGTTCTTGTTAGCTGGAAATGAGTGGACATATTCATATATTCATGTTCCAGAAATTTCAAATAGTAGAACACCATGAAATTTATGGATGTCTGAATTAGAAAATTAACACTAGATTTTTCTGTCTAAATTAGGTATACCTAACGTTTTGGTGAATTAATGCACGTCA
Source organism: Coptotermes formosanus (assembly GCA_013340265.1). Classification (NCBI taxonomy): domain Eukaryota; kingdom Metazoa; phylum Arthropoda; class Insecta; order Blattodea; family Rhinotermitidae; genus Coptotermes; species Coptotermes formosanus. The sequence goes on along the minus strand of BLKM01009497.1, from coordinate 3,721,523 downwards.
TCTGTTTTTGTACGATGTATTTCTAGGCTAAAGGCTGGGCGAGAAGCAAGTTCCTTTGGGCTTGCGAAACATGGGACAGTTATAGTTTTATATATTCTAATCTTTTCAACTCAGGCTACGAAGACTGATTTTATAACCCTTTCTGCTTACTTTTTCTGCCATTGCGCGAGTGTTTTTGACGCGAATTTGCTATAACGCAATTGATGAAGGGGTGAACGGTGTTTGCATAACGCGAACTTCTGCATAAGCGTATTGGCTATTACGGGATTGCAGCGACCAGTGTGAACACATCGCGCCATAAGCCGTGTTATTTTTATTTAGCAATTTCCTATAAATCGAGTCTCTCAAGAAGGCAACTGCCGGCTTCTGGCAAAAGCTATTGTACTTCCCTCTACTCGGCACGCGCAGCAGTTGATTATCGCCAAACAACATTCGTCCCTGGCTTTTTTAAACGCCTCGCCCGATCTTAAAATTACCTGTCACCCACACACTTATCTCTATATTCAAGTAACATTTTCACATAAGTTTGGCAAGTTTTTGCATTCTGTGACCATAAAAATCCGGTACAGATCCTTGTTTCTGGGTAGGTTAAAATTATTTTTAATTCAAGATTAAGGTCACCTGGAGGTTCGCGCCGTGCAGTTTGGTAGATATCAACGTTTCGTTTGAGACTGCTGTCTTTACCAGCATACATTTTCTTGCAAGTTTTTGCTAAAATATGAACAGAAGTATACACAAAAATATTTTAAATATTACTTCCGTAGTTTGCTGATGACATACTAAAACTCATGCTTTGAATTACGGATAAGTAAAGTCGAGTCGCACCATACGCAAGTTTACTTTTCGGAGGCGGCGCGTAAAAGAAATACGCTCGTAGTCAGACTTATCCTTGAAAAGCCCTTCAGCCGCCTATAAAGTACATAATTTAGTGTACATATCGTGCAATATGTGTGTGTGTATATATATATAGTAAAGAGTACATACATTCCGAGTGTGTACATATGTAGAAGATTTATGGGGGACAAAGTACCTCGATTTCTCCTGTCAGTATCACCACGGATGCCAGCCCTTCTACCTCTGGTCTGACGGGGTGATCGTAAAGTATGTCATATCTGTCCCGCAAAAAGCAAAGCCAAAGCAGTTTCTTTCCTGTAACTGTTCTGTTACTAGACCATTCAGACACACATTTAGAACCACAACAATATGTGTGCTTCAGTACTGTCTGATTGCATGCCATGGCACATTGCTGCACTTGTTTGTGTTACCTGTAATTCCGGTCGGCAGGTGAGGCTGCTTCGACATCCAGTCTCGCAGGTATTCAATGTCTTCCCTCTTCAACTTGTTGTTCTTAGCGAACTCTTCCTGTGCTGTTATGGGCGCCATTGTAGTGGATGTCGAACTAATAAGAAAATAGTAATTAATAGTCAGTATTACACCGAAAACCAAATGCTTTCTAGGAACAATAAATATTATTAAATTCTGAGAAGACTGTAATTGCTTGGTCTTTTTATGCTGCAATTAGCATTACTAATCGCGCACATTTTTTATCCATTTGTAGTTCTTCCATGGCGCAACAGCCCTTTGTGGGCCAAGGCCGCCTCATTATCGAGGCTTGACGATCACTTTCAGACATGCCACACTCGGTAGGAATCCTGTGGACGAGTGATCAGCCCGACTCAGGGACCTCTGCCTGACAACATACAACACTCACAAGAGACAGACATCCATGCCCCTGTCGGGATTCAAACCTACAGTGCCATCAAGTGAACTCGCACAGACCCACGTCATAGGCCGCGCTGCCACTGGGATATCTGTCTGTACTGGTAGTATGAATTGCCATCGCTGGTTGCAAGATACCAGTGTGGGCGTCGGTTCTGCATTGTAAGGGTAGGACGAGAGAGAAAGTGAGAAGGGGAGACAGAATTCCCGAAAATTATGCACTTACAAGCTTCACACTCTGTAGTCTTCTCTGAATGTGTTTCGATTAAAAATGAAGTAATTCGAGACGGGAAGAGCATGCAGCAGGTATGTGGTAAGATACGAATACAACATTTTGGTCGGTAAGTGTGAAGGAAAGCCCATTTGGAGGACGAGTGTAGATAGGGGATTAATAATAAAATGGACCGTAAAGAAATAAATTTTGAGTCTGTCGACTGAATTCAGCACTCAGAATACGGTTTATTGGTGGGCTGTTATGAACACTATTATGAACGTGGTTCTGAAACGTAAGCGAATTAGCGTCATGCATTGCTGATTACTACTACTACTACTACTACTACTACTACTACTACTACTACTACTGCTGCTGCTGCTGCTGCTGCTGCTGCTGCTGCTGCTGCTGCTGCTGCGGCACGTCAGCTGGTATTTCTCCATTGTCTTTTTAGAATTTTCGTGCTATGAACGCGATGTTTCGGAGACTCCCTTTGTCGTCCTCTCCTTCTTGTTCTTCTTCCTCTTCTCCTTCTGCGTTTTCTTCCTATGGAACATCCTCTTTTAGCATCTCATATTTTGATCCTGAGAGGGCGATAAATCCATAGTCTGAAAAGTCGTTTCTTTGGAATGAACATTCTGTTGGAATCAGAAACTGGATAGTGTCAAATTACTCGCATATTTTTATATTACGAGGTAATAACAACGGTAAGATATATCGATTTCCGTAAAGGGACGTCTTACACAGGTGAGCGACTGCTTGTCGTCGTAAGAGGGAACTGTTGGCTGGTAATGGACATTGACGACGTAAGACGTAGAGTCCAGCCTATTCCTTAACAGGGCCGGCACGTGTTCGGATTAAAAAAAAAAAGGAAAAAAAAGTCAGTCTGCTTCAGTGTAAACTGCGGTTGTAATGAGAGTTTTTCCTTTCTGCATTATTACGCAGCTTGTTTTGTTAAATGCATTTGTATTTTGCTTGTTTCTATTATTTATCGGTGTTGGGAAGTGTTTCTTACTCGTTACGCCTACCCAGCTGCAAGTTCCGCATGTAAGAATGCAACAGAACTTTCCGTTTGAAAGTCTGGATTATAGAGTTTTCTTTAGTTTCCGTCCGGGACTAATGTGTGTACACGGCCTATATGTGTGCCGTGCTTTGGGCTCAGCTCCTTCCAATGGAGAATGTAGCTTGTACGCTCGTTGTTATCAGAATTAATCGTAGGATCATGAAACTAGCTGCAGTGAAATTAGATTGTATCGAGCTCTGAATGAAACAGACTTTTGGTTGTTATTTCTCCATTTCCAATTCTGTTCTTCCTTCCGTTTTACTTCTTATGTTTCCATTCCTTTTCCGCTTAACTTCTCTTCCATTTATCATCTTCTTCAAGCTTTCACCTTCAATTTTTCTCTCCTTTTTGCTTCGTTATCTTTTTGTGTGTTTTTTGTTTGTTTCCTTATTCTCCGTCGGTTTTTCATGTCTCAAAATAGCAGCCATCAAGCACGAATTGGAGTTAATATATCAACCTACACGAAACGAGACACGCATATTTTCAATAAATCGTTGCAATTAAACTATTTTAATAACTACTTGAATTTACCATAAAAACAATCACTGCTACAGTTCCTAATATATTCAAGTGTAAATATCTGTGAAGAATGTAGTGCCATCTCACCTACTGTAATGATTCTTTTGGAGGAGGGAGTTTTTTTCGCAGTTTGAATATCTATGTTAAATACAAAACATTCAGCTAATCCGTGTGTTATGACGCACAAACTTACGGATGTGTACTTAATAAATCGTCACGGTCTCCAGCAAAATTGGGTGTCACAGTAGACTGATTTATGTGAGAAAGTTAATGTGAAGGTAACACTATCTCTGTTTACGCCATGTAGACATGTAAAGAAAGTAGATCTACAGCTCCACTCATTCTTATCCTCGCCATTTGATGGAAGTGAGTGTTCAGCTACACGCCCCGGTAGCTTTACCCCAGGGAAAAAGTCTTGTGTAGGTAATAAATAGGAGACATGCTAAAGGCTAACACAAAAATGTTGTGACACTTTTGGCAAGTATAGTTGGCTGTTTTACTGACAAACATAATTTTAGTTGTTGATAACTCGTCACATTTATCATATGTATATTTGTATAGTTGTGTCGTTCACTCAGTGTGAGGACGCGCTCAGTTAATGAATCGTCAGCAGGCTCGGGCAGTATAGAATGACAAATAACACCCCTATCTTGATTATGTCGAGCTCATTATCTTTGGGGTCGTAATATGGCTTAAGGCTACGTCCCTATAATAACTTTGGAGGGTAGATTAGCACGACAGTCGCATTCACTTACTGTTGCCATTACTGACCTATATCACTCTGATAACGTGCCGTAGAACTGATTCAGTTCGTCCCTTTTAGATGCACCACTGTAAAGTGGGTGGTCTTCCCTCAGTTGCAAGCTAAAATGTGTGCATGGTCTGCAGTGAAATTAACCGTAAAGATTGCAATAAAAGGCCCAATTATATATTTTGTTAATTGTTGTTAGGTAACGTTTAGAATCTAATGATGAAGCAATGCATTCTATAAATGGAACTATATACAGCAGAGCGTCGATTATCCGAACCGTCAATTACTCGAACCACCGCCGGTACAGAAAAAAGGTACGATGTGTTGTAATGTCCAGGTACTGGTTACTGTACTGAAAAGTTACTGAGCCGGTTAAGCGTTTGTTTCCGATTATTCGTATTCTTGTGCATGTTTGATTATCCGAACAATCTGATTAACCGAACTTCTTCGGTCCCAATTGGTCCGGATAATCGATGCTGTACTGTATTCATTACAAAGGAGGTAATCAGCATGTGATTCTTTGCACCTGTCATTAATAGAACTATTGTAAACGAGGTCTGTTGCGACAGAGCTGTCGGAAAAACAATGATCAGTCTGTTCGTGTGAACACAGACGTACTGTAAGTCTATAGTGGTCAGTAACGCCACGGAGTATAGTCCTGTTGGGAACTTGATACTCTCTGACACTTGTGTGAAGTTCATAATGTACAATTTTTTTAAGATGATGAGTTTGCGCCCCGCCCTCGCCCCACTGAAAGACCGCCTCTTGTTTGTTTACACCGATTTCTGTTCCAGTTGCTGTAACAGCTACCCCACCATGCAAACTTCTGGCCTTACTGTCAGAATACGCCAGGCCGTTGTGACTAAGGGACACACTTAAAACTGAACGTTTTTATAGCTCTTCTCTGCTAAGTGAGAACGCAATGAAGAATCTTTCGTTAAGGAACGCCATCTGTGGTGGTTAGCAATCCTGATCCTATTTCTGTAGCCCAGTTACAGTTTTGGCAATGAGGACAGCAATCTTGACTAATGATTCTGTGGTTTCCTCAGTCACTCCAACCAGGCAGAGTTCTTTCCACACCTAACTGACATATCCATACAGCAGACCTCTTCTTGAGATGTTAATAGTTCCTTAGATATTCAAGAAATTCCTCGAATTTTATGAAACCCGAAAGTTCATTGCTGTCTTTGTAACAGCCCGCCACTTGTCCTTTCCTGACCTAGATTATTCTATTCCATGGCATCCCATCCTGTGTCTTTAAAATATGTTTTATTGTTATGCTCCCACTACTCATAAAAGTTCCATGTCGCCTCTTCCTACCAGGTTTCCCCCCAAAACTCTGTATGCATTTCTCTCATCCCCCATACTTACCACATGCCCAGCCCATATCATATTTCTTGATTTCATCATTTTAGTAATGTTTGGTGAGGAGTACAAATCATGAAGCTTGTCACTGTGCAGTGATCACCAGATTAGTGTTAATTCGTCCCCCTTTCGTCCAACTACTTTTCTGAGTATCTTTTCATTCCTGAATGTGATAGATCAAGTTTCATCCCATACGAAACAACGTTACAGTTGTAGATTTCTGTATTTTGATTCATATGTTTGTTGATACTTCCCTTCCCCCCCCCCCCCTTCCCAATTACATCCGGCCCGCTTCTGGAGCCCACTAAGCGTCCTCTCCGATAATGAGAACAAAAGTACCTGAGCGACAACCCATTGACTTACCTCCGTCTAGTTTCGGTTTAAGAATGTGAACTTTTATCTCCAGTCCACCATAAGCGCTGTTGTCCTGGTGCTTATGCAAAGTGACGATCTTAGTTTTACATACATAAAGGATGTTATACGTCTTTTAATGTGCATTGTGACATTACTGGATTAGCCAAAATGTGACAGTAACACTCAAAAGAAATTATGTATGGAGCTGCAAGGAACTAAATCTTCCTCTAAACAAATTTCACTGCCCTCGGTAGTCGAAGGGTGTTCAACCGATTAAAACGTTCCCTGACTTAATGACGGCCCAGTATTTGTATCCATAATAACTAATTCGTTTCGTAGTCCTTCCCTCTTCTACCTACTTGCTCACAGTAGGTGCAGAGGGTTTTTGATTTCACTTGATCACACTCAAGCACATATCACAGTCGATAGGACTCCTCTGGACGAGGGATCGGCCCGTCGCAGAGACCTCTACCTGACAACACAAACACTTACAAGAGACAAATATCCATACCCCCGGTGGGATTCGAAACCACGATCCCAGCAAGCGCTCGGCCGCAGACCTACGCATTAGACCGCGCGGCCACTGGGATCGGCCATAATAACTAATTATATCTCTAAATTTCCCACTTTTCGTCAAGTTCACTTAACTTTATCTGCACTTTTATATTACAGACCTCAAATTCGAGATTACCTTATGCAACATTTTCAAATTTATGTTGAGTCGGTACTCATTTTTCATATAGACGTCAGAATTGTTTTTGATATCGTATCGAATCTGCGATACAGATTCACATTTCAAGTTTCATTTTTGCACACCACATTCGAATGTGGGTCCCATATATGATACAGGGATGTCGCCTATTTTTAAAATTCAGCTGCGTCTCTGCACTGATGTGCGTTCACGTACCTGAAAGCTACGTTGCTGTTGCTCCTGTCGAGTCACAAACAGCACGGACAATACTGCGTGAGGCGGAGTGTGTTGCGATGTAGCAGTGCTGCTGGCGTTTCTCTTTCCGCCTGTTTGCCTTGGTATTTTTCTAGTAATGATATTGTACGACACGCTGCAATTGTGGATCAACGTACTTATTAACAGGGTGACGCAGAACTAGAAGTCTCTATTGCAGCATCTCATTCCAGCTGGTGGTCTGAGTCAGACAAATTGTGTACACTTGATCGATTTGCAACTGTTACGGAGCTGTGAGTGTTTACAGTAAATTTAAAGAAGTAGAAAGAAGGAAGTACGTTGTTTATTTACTGTGACTAGTTTTAACTGTACAGTTAAGAGTTAGGTAGTACCCTATTCACGCAGTTCTTTCCGAAGTGACTTTAGTGTACGTGATATATTTTCTGATCCGCGTGACCAAGGGAACTCATAAACCTACGAAGCACCGCGGCGTTATTTGTTCATGTAGCAACATTGAGGGTACTCTCATGGTTGCCGCACGTGCATACACCATAGCATTCACCTTCCCTCGTGCTTGGTATAACAGGATTACATCCACAAACTCCCCGTCATTATCCATGACAACCTTCACTGCGAGTCTCACAAACTTCTCAGCCCTCTCACTGCAGTCACATAATTGCAGATACTAAGTAAGCAGACGAATACTGGTACGCCAAACGCTCTGACTGCAGAAATACACTGATCAACGCGCACAAGAAATCGCGCGATCTTCCACTTGTGATATCAGCCCAGGCTCGCGAACGTTACGTGTGCCTGAAGCTGGGGATTTTGTGGAATTAATCCTGCTATTCTCTAACGGGCTCAGGTCCGGTGACCACCCTGGCCAGTTCTGCGCATCGCCACAACTGGCCCATCATTTAGGAAGCTGCCGATTCAGACACTGCATGATCTAATTGAAACGAAGGAAGTGCTCTGTCGTACTGGTAGTACAACTGACGTCATGTTCGTAGAGGAAATTTTTCTGAGTCAGCTGACAGTTCATATTGCAAAGACGTTGCTGTAAATCTAACCTGTCAGACATTGCCGATTTCAACATCGGCTGTGTTGTTTCGGTTGGAAAACCCGTACATAAAATGCATATCCGTGTATGCTACGTGCGAAGCTGCGTGTTTACAGTTCTTACTGCACACTTCTAACAGCACGAACTGAATGCGCTTTTTGCTACCTTAGGTACTACCGGCGTTGTTATGATTGCATGAATGGGCCCACGCCTGCGGACATCCGCTGCAATTCAAGTGCTATTAACTCTGTAACCATTGAGAAACGAATCCATGTGTATATGACACTCCTGGTTCAGAATTACATCTGAAATTAGGACCTGCGGTATTGACCTTGAGTGCTAGGAAATTATGTGTCTGCAAAAGAATTGTCATTATTTGAAGGTCTAATGATACCGCTGACCTGCTGGCGTTATATAACGTCGAATGATGTAATGATCATGCACGGTGACCTGAGAAGTGTGTTGCAGTTGCGACCGGAATCAGTGTATTGTTCCAAGTTTTACCTCATGGTACTGAGGAAGGACGTGCAAACTTTAGTAAGGACACTGATCGTAGATTCAAATTTGGGGTCCTCTGAATGCGAATTAGGGGTGCTCGTTATCAAGCTGAGATGTTACATGCTGCAAATTAAAGCGTGTGTCCTGGATAATGCGACTGTAAATAACAAAGTTGGTGTTACGTAATTGATTCGTAGACAAACAGATATCACTTTCCAAATATTTTACCAAAAATTTGCCTCATGTCTGCATTTGTTTAGACATATTAAAAATGGACAGAATTTATTTGATGCAGATGTTCAAGTCATAGACACCACACCACTCAGTTAAATACCTTTTTTTATGATTGAAATAGGGAAGATGGCCATAGTGCCACCATGTCTATATTCCAATATGCCGTCAGCGGACGTAAGCGCCATTAGGTACCAACATGGCGAACTTGTGTGTAGCGAGATGGTCGCCACTTGCGCTGCACGCCGTGTTGCCAGATGTTGTTTTCACCGTCGGAATACGAGGAAGAAAGTACACGTAATTTTGAACGGAACGAGTGTGTAGTCAGTCCTCATAAACAGCAAATTAGATATTATTAATTTGCTTGGATGTGTACCGATAAGGAAATTTAATTTTTAAATGGTACTCAAACCTGGATTTGGTATCACTGTTTGTTAGATTTCGTAACTGTAAAAAACTGGATATGTAGGACATAAATTTTGACACCTGAATTGTCGGTACCCTATCGCTGTTAGTCTTACCTTCAAGAATGGTAGATTATGGACAAATTTAACGTCCACTAGAGAAGCCATTCGAGAAGAGACGTTACAACGACGTTTTTTTGTTCTCGGTTGTAGTCCTTCTCTCTTCTGCCTACTTGTTCGCAGTAGGTGTGGAGGGTTACAGCGACGTATGGATGAAAAAAAAACAGGTTTTATGTTTGAATTCGCGCAATTGAAAGAGAAAGTTACCGGTCAGAGGTACTATCTACGTAATGAATATCATACGGTAATCTCATGCCATTCTGTCAATATTTATTTTCTTGACGTTCATGACAAGAGATTAAGTACATTACATTTCTTAATGTAGTTAAATGAATTGTATAGCTGGCGTGACTGTTGAGTTTCTTTCAAAAGCCTTTAATGTAGTGAAAAAAACAAAGGACGTATAGAATGGCTGTATTACCTTCACTGACGTGATTTTCAGATTTGGGGAAATGGGAAAGGTAAAGATGTCCCTGTACACACCGAGAAGGCGTGTAGGGGAGGTGGAGTTCTTGTTCCACTCCTTCTTAACCTGGCCACTAGGTTAAGGTGAGTAGTCAACTTAACGCCCCGGTCGCTTACCATTCGGGGAAGAATCCTGGTACCCATTAAATAGGAGGCTGGGTGGGCCCCCGAATCGGACCGGACGCGTTGAACTCTTGTTCCACCTGGGGGTTCCAACCCTGAATCGTCCAGCCCGTAGCCTAGTCACTATACTGACTAGGCTGTTGATATATTATATAACACTGTAGGAATATCTGAAGTCTTATTGGTTGCTGACAGTTCTCAGTTATCACGCTGTCTCCTTTGTTCCGATATAGAATAGTTTCTGAGAAGGTCAATTACTGTATACACTTAGACCCTTGTGACAAAACTCAGACTGTAGAGCGCTGAATGATCGTTAAAGAGCTGATAAATTCCAGTGACGCGGAAGGAAACGGTTGTGGACTAAGTTGAGGTACCAACTTGGTATTTGCCTGGAAAGAATAAATATAGTACACCCACGAAATTCGGTATAACGGGTCTCGGGGATTTGAACCTGGGACTTTTCGAATACGAGGCAAGAATAATGAGTCTTTATTAAGGGACTCAAAGCTATGTTTAACTTATGTCGTGTTTATGTAATGCCTGTTTTGTGCTTTTGCATGTAATGAGAGATAAGTACGTACTGACAACTGGCTATTTGTTGCCATATGGTGTCCTTGTGTCTCTTCCTTCAGAACGCCACATCCTTATGTGTTTCCTTGCGGGGGCCTTTTTTTCTTACGCTGCCTGTCCCCACATGTGATCTCAAACGTTTCAAGTAGTACAGAAATGACTTCTCCGTTTAGTCCTGCAACATATTCTTTATCTTGATGTTTCGTGTATTCTATTCAGTACGTTTCCGTCAATTTATTTTGGGCTGTTGTTTTATAATGTGTCTTATTTGCTAGAAGCCATGTTGTTACGTTGTTTTTGCTTTGCCCGCAGAGAGAAGGTGGATTATAAAAGCCTTGTACTTGCCGTACCGTTCTTATCCGTCCTTTAGTTCGTGGCTAGACTTTTTATTGTCCGCATTCTTATTTTCTGTGCTTCACCGCATATGGTTAGTCCTCATGATGAGATATCCCTTTCCTCGAATTGTAAGAATTCCCCTGTTGGTTGCAGGTTGGTATTAGGCAGTACGTCCTTTATCTCACTTTATACCACGTTGATCGGATTTAATCCGACAGATAGTGTCTGACACCTTCTCTTCAATATAGGGTCTGGATAGCATAGTCGCTATTGCGGTTTGCTGCTGGCTGGACAGTCCAGGGCTCGAAACCCGGTGGGGGGAAGAGATTTTTCTTTTCTCTGTATCCATCCAACCCAGCCATGGGACACATCCAAACCACTTTATAAAGGATACCGCGGGTAAAGCGGCCGGACCAGGGCGTGGACTAACTTCGTCCCCCCCCCCCCCCCCCCACTCATTTAGCGCCGAAGTGAAATATACGTAGAGGTTATAGGCTACTTTTGCTCCCACTCTGTGCCTCTTAAGGAACTATCTTAGGGGGTGACATTTACCTTTTTTCTGAAATTTTGATTTGGATGCTTTATTTGTATCCTGCTATTCTGTGGCGTGCATTTTAGTCTTTCCTACCTCTTGCAGACTACTTACAGTTAGAATATCAGTTTTATTGGTAGGTTACATTGTTGTCTTAAACCATTTCGTATTCCTCACCTCTTTTACCTACTCAGAGTAGGTGTCGAGGTTGTTTATTTTCACTCAATCACACTCAGACACACACCACAGTGGGTAGGAGTCCTCTGGACGAGGGATCAGCCCGTCGCAGAGACCTCTACCTGACAACACACACTCACAAGAGACAAACATCCATGCCCGCGGTGGGATTCATACCCACGATCCCAGCAATGCTCGGCCTCAGACCTATGCCTTAGACCGCGCGGCCACTGGGCTCGGCTGTTGTCTTAAATCTTAAATCTTCCTTTCGTGGAAATAAAATGTACATTATTGAAATTTACGTGGAATTACTGGCGCATTCGGCACGTTTGTTATTGCTATAAATTGTTTCTTTAATCGAGTCCAGTCTGCTGTCAGTGTATTAGTGTTTTCCTTTGTGTTTAACACACCCCGTCAGGAAACGTTCCGTGCATTTTTTTTTTTTACTTCTGTCAGACACAAGCAACCTTCTCTTTCCGTTGCACACACAGTAGAAAAGCTTTCCCTGCCCCCAAGCACCGCAGGGTGGTGTTTGTAACATCATGTGCAGATTGCTACTGGTACTTTTGCGTAGTACCACAACTGAGACAGCAGGTGCGTAGGTACGAAAAATGTTCTGTCGCACATAAACGGTTCTCTGACGTTTGACTTCTTGAAGGCGCTGTTCTTTGAGAAAGCAGATCTTTCGGTCTTTTGGTTGTGCTCATCGGATAGGACAGCCGTCTTTCCAAAGCCCTCTTATCCGGCTGGGACGTCACAGCACAAATTAACGCATCGAGAAAAATTGGAACCCCTGTAGGCCTACCTATTATTCTAAAGATCCAAGGGTCAGTTAACCTTATACATCCAGGTTCTTCTTGAGAAGCTAACAGTTCCTCAGCTAATCAAGAAATTCCCCGTATTTTACGGAACCCGAAGATTCATTACCGCATTCACAAGAGCCCCGCGACCCGTCCCTATCCTGAGCCAGATCAATCTAGTCCATGCCCCCTTGAACTTTTTGAAGATCCGTTTTAATATTGTCCTCTCATCGACGCCTAGGTCTTCCAAGTGGTCTCTTTCCTTCCAGTTTCCGCACCAAATTCCTGGACGCACTTATCCTCTCCCCCACACTTGCTAGTGCCTCGCCCATCATCTTTTTGATGTGATCACCCGAATAGTATTTTGTGAGGAGTACAAGTGCTGAAGCTTCTTTTTATGCAGTCTTCCCATTCCCTTCTTACTTCGTCCCTCTGCTCGAACACCCTCGGCATCTGTAAGTGTGAGAGACCAAAGTTCACACACATACAAAACAACGGGCAAAATTATAGTAGGTCAATACTGTCTTCCCCATTCTCAGGCGCGTTCGTAAAATTGCGAAAGGCGACTATTAGCTCGTCACGTTTGTCCGTCCTTACGTCCGCCCGCATGGAAGAACTCGTCTCCCACTGGGCGGATTTGCGTGAGATTTGATATTTGAGTATTTTTCGAAAATCTGTTGAGAAAATTCTAGTTTCATTAAAATCTAACAAGAATAACGAGTTCTTTACATGACGACCTATGCACATGTATGACAGTATCTCCCTGAATTCTTCTTAGACTAAAAATGTGTCAGACGGAATTGTAGATAAAATCAAAACACACGTTTTATGTCCAGTAACTTTTTCCGAAAATTTTTTCGTTTCTGAAAGAATGTGGGAAAATATGGCAGAGCGAGACAGGCCATAGACGACAATATAACACGGCGCATGCGCATTGCGTGCTGCATAACTAAGGCTACACACACACACACGCACGCACGCACACACACGCGCGCTTTGAATATGTAATACTTATTGCTTTTCCACAACAGAAATAATGGTTACGCGAACGCCCTCAATGTTACGTTTATACGTTCACTGCGTGTCTTGTTAACTTATAAGTGCAATTCCTCCCACCCCTGAATTACACCACTCACACGCTGAGGTGCATTCATACTCATTTCTCATCCATCGTTAAATGCGGGTGCTTGTCAGAACTCTCGCAAAGTAAGAAACTCTGCGTCTGTACTCCTCACAGCCTGCTCAGACGCGCGTCCCCTCGCCTTCGAGCTCGGGGTTACAAAACCCAACACTCCTCTGCCCTTCGTGCCTTATTGCGCTTTATCCGCCTATTTGCGTCAGAGTCCTGACCAGGCGTAAAGCCTGGAATCGTCCAAGCATATATTTATACATTCCGCTGCCCTCTGGATTCCCTCTACGAATTCTTCATAGACACTTGTTGGTTCTGTTAGTGTAGGATTTGTTTAAATTCTGAAAAGACTCTTTCATACACGACTTTGGTGTTTGCTTCGTGGCCTGCCGTGGTCAAAGAAGAGACCATGAAGAACAAATTGAAGAATCGCAATCGGAATATTTTTCTGCTCTCCAGAAATACGTGACAAGTAATATCAAGGAACAAATTTACATTTTCGATAATATTTTTCTATATTCTTGCCTGCCAAAGATAATAGTTTGTAAGGCCTTAATTTTTATAATAATTTTTTCATAAAATTTACTGTGAAGCTTATCACTCATTTCCAGCTAGTGTCCAGGTTGAGAATGAGTGGAGCTGTACTTCCATTCTCCCATATGTCTTCGTGGCGTGCACAGGGATAACTTTATAAAGTTATGCGAGATCTGAGGCGTTTCTGAGTACTGAAGGCTTCTTGGATATTATGCCACGTCGACTGATTAGGGAATATTATTTACCAGTTAACACACCCTATTTTGTCACAAGGCTTGAATATTCAGGTCAGGATATGTTCCTAGGAAATGTGCCGAAATTCCAACGACGCGGTTTGAAAACATGCTGGCACACTTCGAATCGTAGTACCAGAGTACAGGGTAGAGTGTTACTGCAATCGTCTCCTGATGGATAGGCGCCATATTGTTCTAAACGCCAGACTATTACAGACGTACTGTTTTTGGGATTTACGAATAGCCTGTCGACTATTCGATAAGATTTAACACATTGGAGTTAAACTGTTCAGTTTGTTTCTTCAAAGAACGTTCCGTAAGATACAATTGTAGCTCCGTTGTTAGGTGTCCTAATAAAAATTTTACACCGATTATCCTGTGTTAACGTAACTCGAATCTGACCTCCCTGTAAAGCCCTGTAAGGTAAAGCCATCCCATTACAGGCCTGGGTAGGCCCTTAGCATTCCAGGAGGTTGAGGCTGCCAGATTTTAGAAAATTGGCACATGAAAGTGGTAAGGTTGTCAGCCCTAATCACCGGCCGCCTGTACCCCCCCGCACCAAATATTCCTGCTACTCATTTCTGTTAGAGGCTGAGTCGACCCCAGCATCATATTGCGAGCGAAAGGATTATGTCAATGAAAAATTCAAATGCCACAATCGCGAATCGAACCCGCGACCTTGTCGTTTGTAGTGCTGCACCACCGCGATGTAATGCCCTGTGGAGGAACTTAATAAAGGAGGACAGACAGTAGATTGTGCTTTCAATTGTTGCATAATACTTCTGAGACTTGTAAGTGTTGTTTTAATACGTTTTTGTGATCGCATTAATAGAATCGTAATCATCAAAGCACCTTTCAGCAGTTGATAGATACAGCAGCAATCTCGACATGAGTATTTGTAGAAACTGCGCACGTTCTACTGAACAGGCAAGTTACGTATACTTTACAAGAAATGCAGAAACAAAATATTTGCATTCGGCCCAACAGTTTCCATGAAAACTCTTACAGCTCTACAATTTTGTTATCACACGGAGCAGAAGTAACAAGGCGTTTCTGCAAGAGGAAGGTTCTTTTCCTTCTTTTGACTATTCCAGTTTCCGCTCGGTTTTTCTCACGAAGAAAAGAGGAAAAGAGAACGAATAAACAGGTTGCATAGTTACTTTAGTTTACGTAGTTAATAAAAACTACTTGCACTGGACGGCTTCCATCTTATTATGTTGTTTGGCCTTGAAGAAACCTACCGTCTTTTTTATACGTTTAGTATTTCCAGGCTTGAAGGTCTTAAATATCAATATATGAAAATACCAAGACACTTTATTTACTGTAATCCTCTATGACTTAACAACAAGCAGGTACGCGATGTATCAGGCTTCCGACCTAATATAATTAAAAGTCTTCGCTCTTCTGGATT
The DNA here is from genome assembly GCA_013340265.1 of Coptotermes formosanus. Taxonomy (NCBI): domain Eukaryota; kingdom Metazoa; phylum Arthropoda; class Insecta; order Blattodea; family Rhinotermitidae; genus Coptotermes; species Coptotermes formosanus. The sequence goes on along the minus strand of BLKM01009497.1, from coordinate 3,706,014 downwards.
TGTAAGTAGCCTAGGTTGGTAGTTTTCCATTGTGTCGGGACTTCTTAACTCTTTAAGATGGGACCGATAGGCTGTCCCGAGACGTCAGTAAACAGCAACCCACGCTGCTTAAAAACACAAAAGAGCGAAACCCTCAGTAACCAGTCAATTTTCATTCTCCCCAGTTGTATAATCCAAAATAATTTTTTCGTGCTGCCAGCAAGGGTACCGCCATTATAAACCTGACGGGACCACGCTACCCTTTGGCATGCCCATTAGGGTGGGGGTTCCTGAGAGGGGAGGAGCGGGGTTTACTAGAAGCCCTAATGTTTCTACGTGTAATTTTTATTATATAAACAAAGCACCTGTGTCTATATAACGTAATTTTAATTCAACTAAAGTAATAACAAAAAAGGCTCTAAGTGTTGGGCCTCAAAATAAAAAAGAGAAGAACAAGGTCAAAGTGAATCTAAGTCTACTTAGTATGTCACACAAAAGCAAAAAGATGGTGTACAAAGGCAAGTATGAATCTAAATCTAATTAGTAATGATCTATACAAGATTCTAGAAAAATAACTTCACAACTGGTGCTTCACTTGTATTTCTCCACCTATCCCCGGGTAGGTAGAGCCAGTGCAAGGGCAAGGTTTGGGAAAACAAAAATCTGGCAATTTACTCACGCTGTCACCGAAGATGCATCCGGTTGGCAACCGTCACGCTTGACACCATCGTCTCGGCACCACCATCTCCGAAGAACTCACTCCGAAACCAACTCGGCGAGAGCGTAAGGCGAATCGCCACTGCAGGGAGCACCTTACTCTGGCCAAAGCCAAACAACAAAGAACAGAGAATGGCTAAAGGGCGGCTGGATCAGATTCACGACTACCGTCAGCCCCCTCTCAGTTGCCGAGCTACTCGCATAACTTAGAAAATTCATCTCGGCGGAATCCGCGGAAAAATGATTGATACATGTACCGCAGGCACAAAGCAATATTAGTAACCTATTTATTTTTTATTTTATTAGCAGAACAAGCATGTAGAGTCCAGACCCGGAACACAGCATAACAGTAAGGCGGCGCATCTTAACTAGTTAAGTTACAGGCGTGGTAGGTGAACGAACCTGGTTTGTAACTTGTTCCGATGCGGTTTTTTGTCTTCACGGCCTTGGAGATTCAGATTAATCTGCTGTATTATATTAGGCCGTTGCTCCTAGATCCCCAAGAGTTATCTGCGTTCAGATTTTGTGACTGGCAGTTTTTTTGTGCGTTTATGTTTGTCCCATGCGCGGGACATGTCCCGTTTAGCTTTCACTTTCGATCAAATTATTTTCATAACGTTTGGCGAGTAACAAAATGTGTGTTTATGTCTGTTTTTTCTTTCAAGTAAAAAAAATTCTCCTCGTCGTTTTGGTTTAAGTGCGCTCATTTTGCTGTCTCCGATAATGGTAAAAAGACAAGCCTTTCATATCCCTGTGTAATAATAAATAAGATTGTTATACGACGTTCTAAACCTTAGACGTTTAGCATAAACAGGCGAAACAAAGACAAGATAATTATGAACTAAATGGTAAGCAATAATTTCTTCGTGTACTTATTTAAATTTGTAGTGCCATTCTAAAATATTTGAACGTACACAATATTTATTACAATGACAATAATTTATTACCCAGTTTTGATCATGAGTTTGTTCAACTTGGACGATATTTTTACATTTAAACGCTCAGACTGAATCCGTTACAGAGCTACGTACAGCGTGATTCTCTGAATGTAATGCCAAACCGAGTCCGACAAGAACGTGAATTCGAGTTCTGTGGGAACTGCTGAGTTTGCATTTCGTAAGTTTTGCTAATAATACTGGGCTGTGATCAGTTTTCCCAGAATGAACTTAAGACTGTGCGAAATGAAGTTATCTTACCTACACAGGCTGCTGAGAGCGCTTGTATCCTCAGGGTGACATCAAAAGGAAGAGTTGTTAGTTCATGTGTAATAAACTGACTCCACGATATAAGGACTTTTTTTTAAAAAACTGTGTTTACTGTTTGTATCAAAACGTTCCCTGTTCGTAAGGAATCCTAAGGTTTATCATTGAAATCCAAGCTGTTCAGATTCCATCTAATCAGATGTGCACACACACACCCTAATTTTCAGTAAGATTTATTTTTGTGTAGGCATTCCAACCTTCCATTTGAGTTATCACGACAAAAATTCTGTGTGCATTTCACATTGCTTCAGCTCTTTTTGCATGTTACCTCCATGCCAGCCTTATTCATTTTACCATACTAACAACTCCAGATTAAGTGTGTGTGTGTGTGTGTGTTATGTAATGTACTCTATCAAGTTTTACGTAGTGCTTCCTGTGGTGTGTATCTCTTTCTGTCAACGCGTATCATCATTATGTAACACACAGTTTTTCTTAGAGTTTGTCTTAAAAAATTCTTATTTATTTTCTTTGCAGGTGAGTGGACAGAGAGAGTACCAAAGCGTAATGTAGGTAAGTCCCTGTTACTTCGTACGTCCGTAATTAGTCTCACGGCTTTTAATTATGCTTGAGATTTTACTAGTTCCGGTTTCTTTCTAGTACTGTTGGAGAAATGTTTTGAAGTGTTTGTGATGCTTCTTTTTGTTTGATGCATAAATTGCCGTAATGGTACCTAGTTTAGGTATTATCTGCACAAATCTTCCTAAGATTAATTTCTGTTAATTTGTAATTCAACAGCATGCACTTCGGCCCTTTTTTAATCAGTACCTTAGCTCTTTTTTGAGAAGCTTTGACCAACACTCACTTCCAGAGAGAGGTCTTGTGGTTAAGTTGGCCTGCCAAATCACAATTCAGAGTTTCCACTTTGTCATGAAATACCAGACTACATCTCCTCATATCCCACAACCCACTGCCGTTAGAGGCACGAGTCTCAATTTCTGCCCTGTTCTGCAGCAGGAAATGCAACACTCTAGCTGGGTAACAGCAGCGCACGGATTGGAGTGCATATAGGATCTCGAATTAGAGGCTCTTCATGGACACCTACAGTTTGTACTAGTTGTTCCTCTTATGTTTGGACAGATCCAACCCCTTAGTCCTTCCCTCGTCTCTGTTCTGCTTGCGTTTCTAAGTCGTACTATTCTTTTTTTTTAAAAAAAAAAAGAGCAGTGGAAGTTGAAAACCACTTTTCAAAATGACTCAAGTGAGTTTCACTTTTCCCAGTCCGTTCCCATACTTTTGCTTTCAAGTACCGTTCCATTTGCTGTTTTTACCTTCCTGGCAGAACCATAAAGTAGATATGCTATAGTGGAGTGCAAGGAAGAAGTGGGGGATGAAAAGGAAGTTGAAGGGATGGCAAGAGGAGCCCAACAAAAACTAGAATTCCGAGGCATCAAGACAACTTGTCAAAGCTTGATATATTACAAACGCGTGTGGTTCGATTCCATCTCCATGCAGCTCACACAGGGGTATGAAAAGCTTGCCACCTCTCGCACAGATTTTAGTATTGTGAGTTTATACGTGTGTTATGTAGCCATCTTTCTAAAGTATTGTGGCTGATAAATTATAGTTACGTAGGACAGCAGTTACGTTTATAAAACAAATCATCCGCGTTTATTAACAGAAATGTTTGTTTCACTGCACTCCATTGTCCACATCCGTGTGATAAGCAGAAGGGGATGCCGCACATCAAAATTTGTAATTAAATGAAGACTTACATGTAACGGTAAAAGTGACATGTTTCTGTTTTTAATTCAGCCCTGCACTTTGATTATGTGTAGGAAAGTGGAAACGAAGCTTTGTTAACTTTCAGTCTCGGCACTAGATTGTTGTTAAGTGATAATCTTTATACTCCAGCGGCTTTACTCCCGGGAAGGAACCGGTGATACCCTCTGGATGAGCCACAAAACAGTGCCGGCAAGTCATAGGTTTTGGCCTTTCTTTCATATATAACTACTTAATACAAATTAGGTGAGATTTTCACTCTCCTGGGATATTACGCAGCGTAGAGGGGTAATTCTGTACCGACGTTTCGGGACAACCATATGTCCCATCTCCAAGCATCAAGAAATCCAAGAAGTTTAAGATTGGACCGATGAGTTTTCCTGAAACTTCGGCACAGAATAGCCCGTCTCCCAGAAGAGTGCAGATCTCATGTACGTAGCGGCGGAAGCGTGAAGTCACGCGTGATATAAACTAGTTCAGTGCATGGTGGATTGTCCTTCAAGCAACATTTTTCAGCTGATGAAGGAATGTAAGCCAAAAAGTCATAAACATATTCAAAAAACGCGCTGTTTTACCCTATGTGGACATCCATGCATACAGACACACACACACACACACACACATTATTTTTGTTTGTATCCCTAGTTGTTTCTTTTTTGTGATCCATTCTGAAAAAGAAATTTGTTCGTATCACTAATTTCCTATATATACATTTCATTTTTCGTGAATCCTGTTACCCGTTCGGATATTCGGAAATTATTAACGGAAGAGCACTAATTATGAAGCTATTCCTTATTAATTTTTCCAGTCATATTTACTTTATTCTCTCGAAGGCATATTCAATATTGCCCTTAAAACTTTTTCCTGATCTGGTCTTAATTTCTGTTCTTATCGTCGAATGAGAGGCTATTTTTTTTTACCCGTACAAAATAACAGGTAAATATATGATTGTGAGTACGTATATTTTAATGTACCGGTATTAGATTGAACGTGGACTTAGATGAGACTCAACTGTCAAGGAATTCATCTGTTTAATTTGTCCGTAATTCCACCGCCACGCACTCGTAGAACGTAAAGCAAAGGTAAAGCAGTCCCATTACAGGCCTGGACAGGGTTCCACGAAGTCGAGGCTCCCAGATTTCTAGACAGTCGACACATGCAGGTGGTAAGATTGTCAACCATACGCACCGACCGCCTTAACCCCCCAGGAAATATTCCTGGTACTCATTTCTGTTAGAGGCTGAGTCGACGCCAGGGCCATAGTGCGACCGACAGGGTTATGCCAATGAAAAAATCCACTGACACCATCGGGAATCGAACCCGCGACCTGCCGGTTTGTTGCGCCACCGCGGCCCCCGACTGGTAGAACGTATTGTTTTTGCATTAAGACCTCCCTTCACTACCATGACGAAACTTGAACATAATTTAGTTTTCTGAGTTTATTTCTAAGCCAGTTTACATCTGTAGAAGCTTCATATTTTGACTTACGCTACGTCAGAATGTCTTCTCAGAACTCAAAAATTCGTGCAAATATTTCAGAGCTCTTGAATAGTGAGTGATAATACCCTTATACAAGCCTTCGTGTGTGCATATGTAATGACTGTGTGACAGCGGTGCTGATATGCGGATAAAATACGCTCTGTAGTGGGAGTTGATTTATCTTAAATTATTCGTTGACTTCGTAACTCTCATTTATCTGCATTCCTTGACATTTAAAGGACGGTGCGTTTCCACGCAAATTAAAATCCCCGCAAAGCAAGACTTACGATGACTTAACAAAGAATGCTATGAAAATTAGTTAAAAATTTCTATACGTAAGAGACCTTGACGTGTTTGTGAACAATCACCCAATTACCTTACCAGTGTCTGTCAATATTTACGGGCGTCACATTATCAAGATTGACGAACTGCTGCTGCTGCTGCTGCTGCTGCTCGTGTTTATTATTTGCTACGATAGGAGTTTAAAACTCGACTGGGACTCCACGTCCTCATGTTCTCAGCTGATATCGAATGGGGTAAAATGACCTTATCATGATGCTCATTGTACCTGAAGTTAGACCCTATCCTGCAGAATTTTAATCGAGCCCATATATTGATATTTGCATTTTGTTTCATTGGCTGCCAGCCTTTTGATACTTGGATCCCCTTGTTAACTCACAAATATTTGGCGGTCCCACACGCAGTAGAACGACAGTTGTACTTCAAGGCTCCGCTGATTTAGAAACTTGGAGAAAATATTCTGTGAGAAAAAATTGTTATTATTGCGGAATCGTAAACGAATTCACGTTTTACTCATTATAACAACAACAACAACAATAACAACATAATAATAATAATAATAATAGACAGAAATGTGATAAAGAAAGAATCTGAGAAGATTCTAAAATATAAAGACCTCATAATAGAAATCCAGCGCATATGGAATGTAAAAACAAAGGTGACGCCAGTTATAATAGGAGCGACTGGAACCATTTCAAAATCCTTCAGAAAATACTTGACCAGCATACCAGGAAAGCACGATATCAAGGAACTACAGAAAACAGCTATACTGGGCACAGCACACATACTGCGGGAAGTGCTAATGTAGAAGCACAAATTGAAGACAGCGCTATATGCACCATTAACAGTACGCACGGAATAGCTGCGACACTGTATACCCTAAAAACATGGTTTGTTTCAGGTATATAAGTGTGAATACCCTTCATAAAGGAGATGATGATGATTATGATGATGATAATAATAATAATAATAATAATAATGGATAACATCAGATATGAGTCAAGATTTGCTGTAAAGTTTTGTGAATTGTGAGCGCTCTTCGAATAAAATTTACGGCCATGTTCGAATCATCCTGCTCTCCGACCAGAACCCACTGACTGGCTACTACGTGTCTGGTTTTTATCTGCCTGTTGGCGGCTTGGTGTCCGTAGTGCTGGCTTCACATCAAGTTTTTCGGCGAAAATTGTGTACCAATTTCTCATTTCCTTCTCCCCTACTATACGTTTCACACAGATTTTCTTCAGATGTAATCATGCCAACAGTATTTTGTGTATATTATGAATTGCATAGCTCCTCGGCGTTCAATTTTCTGTATCCTGCTGTACATATTCTTTATTGCATCCGGGTAGAGTTCGCAGTTGTATTTTCGAATACTCTCGACGTGTTTCTTCTATACATATAACTTTTTAGAATAAATTCAGCCAACAAATATTTTCAAGAACGAAAGTAGGAAAATATATATATATAGTTTACAAAAGGACAATTACCCCTAATACAGTATAATTTCTGGTGACGAAAGTGAAAATAAATATCATACCTTACGTTTTTATATTTCAAAGACACGCACATTATGGCAGGATTGTCTCTTCTTTGAACATCCCTGGAATTGGCCATCTTGCAAATACAACCACTCAAATAAGAAAGGGCTTCCTTATGCTCCATCATCCGCCTCCAGAAGCAGAACGCCCCACTCTCCTGGCTCTCGCCGATCCTGATGAATGTGACAGTACTTTTTGTTGTGTGGCTATCAGATATGAGAAATAAATACACATCTGCGAAAAATAATATTTTTTTTTCTATATTTCCACATAAAACAGTTTGATATTAATCAAAGCTGAATTTCGCCCCGAATTTTCAGGAGAAAGATACAAAAGAAACCCATTCATATTTAGATTGTCAGTTTCCATCGTCATTTCTAACAAAGATTCTGGCTGTGTATACATTGTGTGTGTGTGTGTGTGTGTGTGTGTGTGTGTGTGTGTGTGTGTGTATGTGTGTACTGTTCACTTTATTCTGATTTTTCAAGTTACCACTTGCCTTTTAGTTTATATAGGAGTCATGTATTTTAGAAATAAAATAAAAAGCCTTGCAGAGCGTTCCAACGCTACATAATCGCTTTCTAATGTACTTCATTAAGTATTAACCACATCAAAGATATCTCGGATAAATGTCATACCACATAATGAGAGATACATTTCATTTTGCGTATGTACTCTTTACAGATTTATATGCGGAGATCTGCGCTCTTCTGGGGCATCACGCAGCGTTGAGTGATAGTTATACCGACGTTTCGGGACAACCTATCTGTCCCATTTCAAGGGACTATATTTCAGCAGAAGATTGATGAGAAATGAGAATACGAAGAAATCAATTCATATCTTCGATTATTGAGCGTGGATCAATATGTAAATGAGAATTCAAGAAGGGAATCCTCCTAGAATATGAGTGTACTGACTCGAGTATGCTGTTGCGTTATCGTTTGCATATGTTAGTCACCAGCCCCACTCCTAAGAATCTTAGCCTTCGTGTTTCCAAAAGTACTGCTCTTTTCTTTTCTACTGAAGCTTAATGCAGTTTTTTTCCTGCTAGTTTTTATTAATTATATGATAAAATGTTAATAATTGTTTTCGTGTCACAGTTTATAGTAGTTTTTTATCACCCAGTAGCAGGCATTTTCCTCTAACAACGTCCAGTACTCTGTGGTTGCTTTCTCATACTTCCCCCAATCTAAGTGCAGTTCTCGTTGTCTATAATTTCCTTTCTACATCCTCCCACTGTCAACTCCCCTTCCTTTCCGCTCGATAACTACGGGTGTAGGTTCTCTGTAATGCATTTTCTTCTGTCAATATTAATCTTTTATTAAGGATCGTGAAACCGAATGATTTTATTAGTACAGGTTGGTGAATAAATATGTGCCGAATCTCAGAATATCCCGTACACAAAAGTCGCATTTTAGCTTGCTTTCTTTTCTAATACTGAAAGAGGAAGATTTTTTCGATGACCCTGTGTTTGTGTGGGCTTGCGCTTGTCTGTAAGTCCACCAATTTGAACTTGGTAGGGCATTATGCAACCAGAGGAAACCCCCATCGTCTTACGTTGTAATTTTCCATAGTTAGTAAGAGCAACATGGCTGCAGCGCGAACTTATTAGGTGGTAGCAACACTTTCTATAGGCTTCTGATATGATGTGCAGTGATAGACCTTGGAAGGATACGGAAGTTACTCTAAGGTAAAATTCTTCTACGTGTAGGATAACAAGATGGCAGCTGTGCAAAAATTTTTGTTTGTTGGCGATAGCTAATAAAACTTTGGAACTAAGAATGTGAAGTTTAGTACTGCGATAGGTCACGAGTATTCGTACACATTCGGTGTGAGTTGTCCTATCTTGCATATCTTACTGAACCATATGGATGCAGCCAGATTGTTGAATAAGATATGCAAGATAGGACAACTCGCACCGAAATATATTCATGTCACTGTCAACGGCAACGATTCGTACAGATTATTTATGAAGTGCTGTTTTTAAGTCGAAAGTTTAAACATGGCGACAATGCAAAACCTAAACGTGTTAAACTGCAGAGAACCTTGACTGATGTAATAAACACTTCAGAAAAATAAAATAAAATAGAAATAATTGTTACGTAACAATAGAAATTGATGAAATAGAAAATAGATTTCGGACTCTGGTTAGTGCTTTGTGTGCTTATATTCTTGAAAAGATGAAACTTCAGGAACTTTTTCACTAGATTGAATGGGCATGGGCCAGTCAACCAGAGTTTAATGCCCTCATTGTAAGATTCTTGTTAACGCCTGGAATATATCTGAGACCCTTCGGGCCTCGTGTCCAGTGGGTATTAGGGTAATGTGGCCACAATGCAACTCCGACCACACACACACACACACACACACACACACACACACACACACACACACACACACACACACACGCGCGCGCGCGCGTGTGTGTGTGTGTAATGCCAGTTTCTGGAATGTGTGTACTTTACCTTCATGGTACTCCACGCTTTATGACTTTATCATAACTTTGCTATAAGCTATGAATGAAATGAGTCGCTAATAGTTAAACACTCCCAAGTAAAACAAAAACAGCTCTTCACTTGCGCTTCTGAACCACTTCAGTGGAGTGAGTGTACAGATTACGTTTAATCTGTATTACTGCCCGACCATGTGCCAGTCGGAAGTACAGACCTCGCTAAGTACTGAATTTAGATGGTGCTGACTGTTCGGGCCTGTCGCACATCTCAGGACAGTTACAGATGGGTGTGAAACGTATATGTGGACGGTTGGTTGAAGTGCTCGCAGAACAACCCTACGCCAGCTATAAGGAAAATTAAAAATTTGAATTGATTTGTCCAGGGTCTGAACCGAGTTCTTCTTTTCCCTCAGCTGTGGAACGTCTGCCAGAAAATTTGTTTAAATTTTATACATAAGAAATAAAAACACTGAATTGAAGTTGCATTATCTTTGTGTTCTGTAACGCACAACCAAAAAGAAAATTCAAGTCTGAACATGCTTATTTCTTTCTGTTCCGTTCGTAGAAGTAAAATATTCACGTACTGGTCCCAGATATTTAGAAAGTCTTAACCCGAAATTGACATACCTTACACCGTCGTGTCAGTAACAGGGACCATGAATGATATTTATCTTGAAGCTTTTATGGTGCGTAATGACAATAGAATCCTCTCATAAGCACAGCCGCGTTATTTGGTTCATGCAAGCCAGCGTTTCGGAGACCAACTCAAGTTCCATGATAAGAACCGTGGTGCTGAGAAACCTGAAGCGGTTATCAGATCAAAAAAGAATTTTTATAATGGGATCCATAAAGTTTAACACCCCAGTATAAAATGTAGAAATTGGACACGATTCGAATTGAAGTTTATTCAATGTCATCCTCATTACGTTTCATTCGGATCTGTCGTGTCTTCTACCCACATCATTCCGCCTTCTATTAAATTTCTTCTCCAAAATTGTGCATACATTTCTTGCTACCTTTGTGCGTACTACATGAACACTTTGATTGAAATACCATAGTAATATTTTGTTCAAATCACAATTCTGCCACTTGCATAACACAATATAACATTTTACATGCTTCATTAACGATTGATGCGGTACCATTCTGTAGAGCATACCTCGCAATCCGCACCTCCATAGACGTAGTAACAGACTTTCAGGATTTGCGTTAAAAATAGCACAGAATGGTGTACGCTGAGGGAATCTTGTTAATATTTGCACTAACATTACTGTTGTACATAAAGCTCAACAGCCACTGTACGGACAGTAATGTCGGTAAATTAGTTAGTTGTTTCGAATCGTCTAATTGATCCATTAGTCCGCATGTAATCTCTCCAGACCACCTGCGTTGCGCATGTCCTGTTAATATAAAACGGAATATTCATTGTGCTGGAATTTATGTATATTTGTAGATAGCGAGGCCTGTATGTTAATTCGATACCATAAATTAAGCCTGAACCAAGCGCGAATTGAAGCATAATGGATGGTTCGAAGGTAATCTTCCAATTAACCACTAGAAAATAAGCAGATAACGATGTAATAATTGAAAAGTAAGTAAATACACTATAATTGAGTATGCATGCCTGGAAGAAATAAGAAATACAAACATAATTTTCTTTGGAGTTCCTCTTCGGAAGAGGCCCTTTGGGAGTCTGGCGTTCAAAGGGAGTTTGTGAACATAATTGGAAAAAGAAGGCTAAATAGAAGTGTTGTGCGGAAAAATTGGATTCGATATCTCGGGATATTTTTTTGGTAAGTTGGTACAGAACTGATAGTTTAACCTAAACTATTATTAAGGAAGAAAGCAAGAGCTGGATGGAAAAGGTGTAACGCATGAGGAAACAATCAGTGCATGTGCTTTCGGTTGGTTAGCTACGTGATGTGAGTCTGCTCGAGAGACACGTGTCGGTCGGAATACGTGATTTACACGTGCATTAAGGAGACAGAACACGAAAGATGTGAAATAAATTAAAGTGGCTCAGGATAGGGTGTCGTCTCGATGGTTACTGCTTATCCTGATTTAAATTTTATAACGAATTTTTTGGTGTCTAATCGCAAAGGAATGTATCGGACATTTAAATCATTTGTAAACAAATCCTTGAGTATTTATCATTCGTGATCATTTTCTAACCCCATGTAACAATAAAGCACTTCTGCAATATAGAGTAGGGTTGGCGAATGCGGACTCTGTCAGTATTTCTACTGGACAAGACAGCATTTTTTGGAAATCTTTGTATTCAATTCCGCATGTTCGTCTCGACGTGTATGATGACAGTTTCCTCAGTTGTGACAAGGCAGATGATTGTATTTTGTGTTTTTCAAAATCGCCGAAACCGAAACCTCTTGAATGAAAGTGAGCAACATTTTCCTTCTAAATTCACACAGTTTTATTTGCATCTTCCCAATCGCAGCTGTAATAAATACGTACGGATAATGAACATAAGCGATTGGTTTGTGTGAGTGGCAAGGTGCAGCAAAGTAACCTCTGGGTCCACTTGCAAAACCAGTGCCTCTCAAGTGTATTTCTTAGTCGTCTGGCCAATTTCAGTTTACTGTCTAGACAGTTGTATTTTGGGGTAATTTACCATTCTCGCATAATGGCTGAGATATAAAAATTTTTGTTAAGAGAATAGAAACATTACGTTTTTCACAGGGTAACATTTATGTGAACTTTACAAAACTGGAGTCCACATTGGCCGACCTTCTTCTAATTGGCCACGTCACAAAGCAGATTTGAGTTTATTTTATACGTGAAATACTTTCAGCACAGCAACAAGATAACTGACTGTATTGCAACTGAAGCCATTTGTTGCTTTTGAAGTATACGCTAAAAGACGTGTGAAACAGCTGCTTTGAGATATAGGCTTTGTCGTTATAAATCATTATAATAGGGTAATATAATGAAAACAGCTTCTGTTTCAGTGACATGCCGTGCTGCGTTCTCATTTTTCTCCTCCATATGGTTTTCGAAATCTCAATCCGCCGCTTACAAGCATCGGATGAAAAGTAGTGTGATGAATACATGTGTCTAAATTTTGTACTGAAACGGGGATGGAAGTAAGGTTGAGTTGAAAAGCTCGAAGGATGGCAAAGGTTAATAAGGATATCAAAATGTCAGCACTATCTCTAAGTTGCTATGTAGTTACCGTATTTGTGATGGTAAGCAACTCTTCAGAGGATTATTTTCACTCATCTGGTCTACAAAGTCCCCTGCCTTGTATGTAACATCAATACTTTATTGCCATTTTCACAAGAGCCAGCCACTGTACACTATCTTCAGCCAGATTAATCCAGATCATATTCTAGATGGTACAAAATTCATTATACATTCCGTGTTTAACTTGTTGCCTCCCTCAAGTGCCAGGTTACTTCTGCACCACTCTGTATGTTTAATTAGTATCCGCCTGTCTACTATTAGGTTATTCAAGTGTTTGTTTTAATTCAAATTTTGTACGCATTTCTGATATTCTCATACGTACTGTATGTCCAATCCATCTCTTTGTCTTCGGCATAATCTTGTAATGAGATTTAGTAACAAGTGTATCTCACCATCTATCAAGACAACATTTTACGGAATTTTCTTCATCCTCGTTAGTTATATTTTCTCTCCCTTATGTCCAGATATTCCCCTTATAATCCCATTCTAGGCAGATGCCGGGGCAGCGTAGTCAATGCAGTGACGGTCAGGGTTTCGAATGTTGCGAGCGAGCAAAGTCTCTCTGCTCTCCAAAACGTCCAGACCCGCTCTGTAGCCCACCCGCCCTGTCAACAATGAATGCCGAAGCTACGTTCCCCGGCAGTAAAGCGGTCGGAGCGTGAGGCTCATCACTCAGTTCCACCCTGTGCCTGTTGCCTTCATGGTGTGCACATGGACATCTTTACGTTTACCTTTACATTATTCCCGAATACTCTACGTAAATGTTTTTCTCTGGAAAAAAAAAAGAGTTTTGACCCGTGTAAGAAGTACCAAAAGGTGTGACGCACTGCTGTTGTGGGTGCGTCTGTCTGTAGCGCCGGCGTCGAAATAAGATGTTGCTCTTCGCTTCTTTTAGTCGTTTTGATGTTTCGCAACTGCGACCTAATAGTGAATACCTGACGATATTATGACTTTGTGTACCCTCAGCCCCTGTCTTCTAGAGAACAAATTATTTTCGGCTAATGCTAATATTGCCGATCCCAGCGGACGCACAGTCTAAGGCGTGGGTCCTCGGCTCGCATGCTGGTATTGTGGTTTTCGAATCCCGCCGGGGGCATGAATGTCTGTCTTCTGTGAGTGTTGTGTGTTGTCAGATAGAGGTCTCTGCGTCGAGCTGATCGCTCGTCCCGAGACCGTGGTGTGCCCCACTGAGTGTAATAATGATGCCTCGATAATGAGGAGGCCCTTGCCCACTAGGTGCTGTTGCGCCGTGGAAAAAATGCTAAAATTTTTCTTTTCGACACAGTACTTAGACAGCTTCTGGGTACCACATAACCTCCCACCTAGTCAGTATATGCGCTAAAGAAATTGGAGTTAAGAATGCGTGGAAATTAACCGCAACTGTCCATGCGTATTTACGCATGATGATTAGGCAGAGGCAACAACACCTTTACTGTTTATTGCAAATGCAGAATTTTTCTCGTAAGGCTTCTCTGGGTAGTAATGGACCTCATTACGCATCCTTGAATAATATTCAAGCCTTTGTACGTTGTTTCTCATGAAAACTATATATTACTATACATTACTATGCATTTCTGACGCCTTTGACAATATTGGCGTGTCAAGTGATCTTGTAACCACGTCATTTCGCGAAATTTTCTAAATAAATATTTTTAGTAGAGGCCTTCAGACAATTAGGCATGCTTGTTACATGCTGTTATTTTAACAGTCCAGTTACGCCTTTCTGCGTAGTGAGTAGACTGCAGACTGAACGACTGCGGAATCTGGGTCCGATTGCCTTCAAGGTCAGATATTCCAGAACAACTCTGGGACACACCAGTTTTCTATCCAGTGAAATTCAGTAACTGTGTAAAATACGCCTGCTCGGAATCTGAAGCTAACCACTCATCTCGGTCTAATGATAGGAATAAGAATGCTTGGAGCTATGCTTCCACTGCCCAGTACACCTGTATTCTTGGTGCTGAGCTTAATTGAGCACAGGGCAACTGTATTTAAGATCTTCTACACAAGATCCGTCAATGACCTTTGGCACCCTGTTTCTGGATTGCTGAAATGCGATCGCGACTGCTTTTTAGGGCTGCAGCGCGAAACTCGTTCCATGTAGGCCTCTGTTTCGCTCCTTGGCAGCCTTCCAGTGTATGGCGGAATCATTGTGCCGAAGAACAGAAGCATTTAACTCCTTTTCTCCCGGTTTGGTGAGCCAGTTGCCCGCAGAAGCTGACCTTGAACACAGGATAATTACTCTTCCCCCTCCGGGGGGGGGGGGGCACAGTGTGATTAATTTCAGGGTCGTTATGCGAAAGAATGATTTCGGAGAGAAGTAGCAGACGTGTGTGATGACACCGACAGAAGTTCGGTGGAGCTTTCAATGTGGACGTCGGCCTTATGTCCCGCAAAACAGTGCAGAGTTTTGCTTTCGCTGTAGAGCCAATACCAGAGCAGGCCTTCCCGAGATCTTCACCTTCCATGCGCGCCGTTTCGTGCTAATAAATTTACATATTTCTCTGTCCGTCTCTCTCTCTCTCTCTGTCTGTCTGTCTGCCCCCACCTTTCATCACACCCCACAAGGTTCCTACTTCTTCCGTGACACCCTTTTCGTCATCAATCACAGTATAGGCCATTCCAGGCTGGTTTCGTTGTCTTGGGAAGTAGTGTCTTCATCTTCTTGGTCGATCTAGGTTTTTTCTGCCCATTGGGGGCTATTCATACTTTGCTTTAACAATGGTTCTGTCTAGCGCTTATTTTTAATACATGTTGCGTCTACCGAGTACTTACTATAAATAGTAAAATGACAGATTGTTAACATAGCATTGTAGGCCTTTTATCGGGCGGCCTTCTTTGACTGCTTGAACCTTGAAGATGAGAACGTTAGGTTTTTCAGAAACGTCGGAAACAAACTACCATCTTACGCTGCGTAAAATCCCAGAAGCTTACAGATACCATCATCAGGCTCGATTAAAATATGTGGAAAGGGGGTAGTCACGATAATGTAACTGCATCAGAGAATATTTTGAGATCTCTAATCCATTTATTTTATCTACATTCTTATTGTATTATAAGGAATGTGTTGTAGTTAATTTGTTTAATGTAATAATGATGATATTGATGATGATAATTCAATTCAATTCAATTCAATTCTGGTTTATTAGTGTGCCAATTCTACAGCCAGAAGGCCAATTACAGAAACAGTACAACACAAATAACAACGGACAACGAACAGGACAAAAATGAAACAGACACAACAAAAACAAAGAAACAAAAGAATTCTTAAATAATTTGTTAGAAAACCTTAACTATATTAATGAAAATAATGTCACATCTAGGTGTGATGATGATTCAATGCAATTCAATTCCATTATCATTCATTAAAGTGCTAGTTCACAGCACAATGGCCAATTACAGAACTAGCACAAAATAATTACGAAGATACAAAAAACAACATAATAAATCAATTAACAGAATATATTTACGGTTAAAACTAAATCACTAGATTAACTATTATTGGAATTCTAATTCAGTTTCTAAGTATATCCATAACACTGTCTAAAAAAATTTAAATTTAAATTGGATAAAATGATCAAAACCATAACTTAATAAAACTTGCTACTGGGGTAAAATGTGTTTCAGTAGTCTAATTTGCTTACTAAATATATCTATATCACTGCACGTCATATTAGCAGCTGTTGCACATCTAGCGGAATTACAGTTTTTCCGTACCACAGCAAACTGGCTAAAGTTTCTAATGTTACAAGACAGAACTCCAAGACTACTGTTATCAATCATGGAAGGAAAAATTTAGATCCTAAAAAAACCTGAATGAAGAAAAGAGCATCAAGACGGTGCCTTCTGACTTGTAGGTTATGTACCTTTAAATGCTCAAATGCGCTAGCATAATCGTAAGAAATGTGGGGAAAAAAGCGACTGAAGCATAGAGCTACAAGCTTCCGCTGGACGCGTTCAAGCTTGCTGGCATCAGTACTCGTAATGCTGTTCCAAACAGGCGAAGCATATTCGAATTTAGATCTAACTAAGGTAACTTACAACAATAAAAAACTATCAGAGGTAGAAAAGGAAAAAGTCATCGTGGTATGAGTCCCAACATTTTTAGTGACTGAGAAAATACGTAATCAACATGATGGTGAAAAGGAAATTTGGAATCCAAAAACATTCTTAGGTCCTTAATGGATTCGGTGCGAGTTATACATTTATCACACAGTCGGCAATTATAGTTAATTGTGTTATTTGCCCTTGTAGATGTGATTAATTTAGTTTTGTCATAGTTAAGTTTCATACAGTTAGCAGCCCACCAACCGCAAACATCATCGATGTCAGATTATAGAAGTGTACAATCAGTTACAGAGCTTAGGGTGCAATAAATTTTAATATCATCAGCAAATGAAAGATATCTGGAGTGTTTAAGAAAATTGCAAAGATCACTAATAAATACACTAAACAAAAGGTGCCCAAGAACAGATTCTTGACGAACACCAGAAAGCACTTCAAAGGCTGTGGGACAAATGCCATGAATTCGAGCAACAGAATAACGATTAGTCTTGTAACTGTGTAACCAACTGACATAACTGTCAGGAAGCCCGTTTGCTCTAAGCTTATGCAAAAGCAGTGTATGAGAAACAATATCAAAGGCACTGCTTAAGTCAAAGTAAATAGCATCAACTTGGCGTTGCGTACATACTAATGGGGGTATGTAATCTAAATAAGATAACAAGTTGGTAGTTGTAGATCTGGACCGAAAAAAACCCATGTTGACTTGGATTTTTACTTTTAAAGTAATGAAACATGTGGTCATGCATAATAAATTCAAAAACTTTAGAAACATTTTTAAGAAGAGATACACGTCTGTAGTTTAGTACGCAGGCCTTGTTGCCTTTCTTATACAAAGGCGCAATTACTGATTGCTTCCATTGCAAGGGGAAGGGCTTCTCAGATAGGCTGAGATTGAAAAGGTACTTAAGTACAGCACTAATATATGCGAACATGCCGCTATAATAAAACCAGGGAAGTTGTCAAGTCCAACAGATTTGGTTGGTCTGAGTCTTTTAACGGCTTTCTGAATATCAAGGTCACTAATAGGAGCTAACGGTGAATAATCAGAGCAGTAAGCTGATATAGAACTAAGCGGTGGTTATAAATGGCTATAGGATGTGTAAAAGTGATTACCAAAACCTTCAGTAACATCACAATGATCATCTATACAAGTTCCATCAACGTGTAACTGAATCAAAGTAGAATTACTTTTTCAATTCAATTTAATTAAATTCAATTGGTATTTATTAACGTGCAGGCTTAACAGCACAAGTGCCTATTATAAAGTCAGCACAAAACACAAATATAACACAAAACAGCACAAATACACAAAACAAACACTAAACAAAAAAACAAACAAACAAAAGAAAACAATATTGCAAGAAAAGCAATATAAAAGTACTGAGGCAAACCCCCTACACTCTGAAGAAGCACAGATACGTTTATTTAAAAATGTCCCAGTTCAGCGCAAGATGTTTTAAAGAAGTAACGGGCTGCCTAAAGATATCTGTGGCTTTGCACACGCGGTTAGCGGCCGTAACACGTTGCGCTGACGGAGAGTTTCTACACGCAGCAGTGAACAGGAAGGAGTTTCTGACATTGCGAGAAGAAACTCGAATGCCAGTAGTATCCAAGAGAAGCGGGCAGCATTTTAAACCCGAATAAACAGAAATAAAAAGTAATGCATCGAAATGAAGTGTTCTGTCGTGCAGGGTATGAAGCTTCAGAAATTCAAGAAAATCGGCGTCAGTAACATGGTCATGAGCACAAAGACATTTGGACACAGGGCTACGAGTAATAATAATAATAATAATAATAATAATAATAATAATAATAATAATANAGGGCTACGAGTAATAATAATAATAATAATAATAATAATAATAATAATAATAATAATAATAATAATAACCACATAGATGGCTCATACGTGTATTAGAAATACACAAAATTGACCCAGTGATAATTAACTCATTGTAACAACTGATGAAGAAATGGGCAACAACCCTTCAAGTCAAAGTAAAAAATAACCAGATTATGAGTGATCCTATCCGCATACAACGAGGAATATATCAAGGGGACAGTCTTAGCCCACTATGGTTTTGCCTTGCACTAAACCCTCTCTCCTACCTACTTAACAGAACAAACTACGATTTTGGTATAAACTCTAACAACCAGGAGACGCAACGATTGAATCATCTTTTATACATGGACGATATTAAACTCTATTCAGCCACAAATTATCAACTACAAGGACTCCTGCAACTCAACCAAACTTTCTTCAGAGATATCAGAATGACATTTGGGATTGAAAAGTGCAAAACATTAACTATCGTAAAAAGGAAACTAGAACTGAGAAACTTCACAACAGAAGAAGAGGACACTATGATAGCCATGAAAGATGGAGACATATACAAATACTTGGGCCACATGCAAACTAAGCAGATTAAACACGCACAAATGAAGCAACAGCTAGGCAGTGAATATCTACAGCGCACAAAGAGCATATTAAAGACAAAGTTAAATGGGAAAAATACGATTAAAGCTATAAATACTTATGCAATTCCAGTACTAACTTTCAGTTTCGGAATAGTGTAAATGGACGCCTACAGACCTAGAGAATCTCCACGTTAGAACGAGAGCGCTACTTACAAGATATAGAATTCACCGCCCCCGTGCCGCAAAGGAAAGATTCACCCTACGACGGCGCATAGGAGGAAGAGGGATGGCTGATATAATTCGGCTACATGATAAGCAGGTGAAGTTACTTCAGACATACTTCTTAAACAAACAGACATCGTCACCTCTCCATGCTGCAGTAGTAAAATCAGACAATAAATACACACCACTGGATTTACTACGCGCAAATGAAAATGCACTCACTACAGACGAAGAATACAACAACAAAGTCAGAAGACAGTGGTCCCAAAAAGCCTTACATGGCCGACACCCGCATGACCTTAGCCAAGAACGTGTAGACATAGAAGCGTCGTACAAACGGCTGACAAATGCAGACCTGTTTGCCGAAACAGAGGGCTTTTTAACACCAATACAGGACCAAGTTATACTAAAAATAAGCTACAAGAAATATATTTTGAAGCAGCCAAACATCGACGACATGTGTAGAAGATGTGGAAAAGAACCGGAGACGATCCAGCACATTACTGCAGCATGTGAAGAGCTGGCACCTACCGAGTGCATAAAAAGACATGATGGAGTAGCAAACGTTATACACCAGAAACTGGCAGAAGCAGCTGAACTAATTGAAGACAAATGCCCGTGCTATAAGTACAAATCAGCAAACGTGCTGGAGAATGACAACTTCAAACTGTACTGGAACCGCAGCATTATTACGGACAAAACAGTACCTTCCAACCGACCTGACATAACTTTCACGAACAAGAAAACAAAAAATACCTTCCTAATAGACATAGCTATTCCAAATACACACAATCTCGCCAAAACAATAATCGAAAAACAAAACAAATACCAAGAACTGGCAAACGAAGTACCTGACATATGGAAGCAGGACGCAGTACAAGTGGTCCCGATAGTAATTGCAGACACGGGAATAATTCCAAAGTCACTGTCACAAAGTCTAAAGAGACTTAACCTGCACTCAAACACATATACACGTACACAAATGCAAAAAGTGGTAATTCTTGGCACATGTTCAATTGTAAGAAATTTCCTAAATTACACATACGACCACCGAGCCTAATCCTGTTGATGATACATCCCAGGATAGGTGAATATTTCCCACCTAAAGCTGAGAAGTGAGAAATTCGGATGATGATGATGATGATGATAATAATAATAATAATAATAATAATAATAATAATAATAATAATAAGAAAGGTACAAAGCATCCAGGCCGACCCTATAGGCCACCCAGCGTCGTATTTAATGGGTTCTGGGGTTCTTTCCCTGAGTAAAGTAGCCGGGGCGTGATGCGGACCACTCAGCCCGATCTAGCGCCCAGGTTAAGAATAAGTGGAACTACACATATACTCCCACCTTATGCCTTCGTGGCGTGGACAGTGACAACTTAACCTTTATATAATAATGTGCAGTGTCTTTCATGGCTTGATTTTTCTTGTGTGTATAAAGATGACGTGGGTTATTGCACCCCCTTGTAGTATTACTGTTGATAGTTTTTCCGTCAAAAAATGTTCTATTTGCTGTTTCACCATCAGACTTTTAACACGATGAACGGGACTTGTTCAGTTAGCCCTACAGCTGTGTAGTTAGCTACTTCATGTACCACAAAGTTTAACATTCTAAAATCCTAGGCTTTACGAACACAGTATATATAGATGTGTCTCGGGTGCGCAGAACAGTGATTGTTTCCCTACACGGTATTAACTGTATTTTAACCGAGACGGAGAGCGTTTACTGGGAGGTGCGAACTAAAACTTTACTTCTTTACCTTGGTCTTTAACTTGTTAACGTTTCTGTTATTCGTAGCGATTATTTGATTAATTATTGAAAAGTTATTATAAATTTGTAATGTGTTTTTCTATCGAAACTTCTGGTACGTAGTGGAGAGAAATGTGTCCCTAGGTAATTCAACCGGATTTAATGGTAGTAACATTGAAATACTTCTTTGTGTGTGCCCTCACTAGGACATTCTCCCTGTGTATTTCTCTAAGAGCAGCCATGTTGTGTTATTCTGCAGTGCGGGGCTGTATAATCGCCAAGGGAGTGTGATCTCTGCATAAGAAACTGCTTTGTTTGTGTTAGTTAATTGAACCCGTAGTCCGGAACTCTTGTTATGGAACTGTAGTTTGTAAGTGACAAGGCACATCCCTGTCAGAGTGACGTTTCTTAAAATGGGCTGCCTGTTAATTAGACCTGAAAGTCGTTCCAAGACGGGTGGAAACACTCTACAGCGTAGTTTGTTGAGTGACTCAGATGTTCCTAATTAAAGATGCTGTTTCGACTGGAGACGTTGTAGGCCGTTGGGTACGACTATCGGTTATTAGGATGAGATTTGATTTTTCTTGGTTGTGAAAATTTATATTTTTGTCTTGAATTATTACACCTGACAGTATAGCATTTAGTTGCAAAAGTTTCGGCGAGGAGTGCTGCCTTAATATTCCCAGCAGAAGCGTCTTCGACCCTGATTACGGAGGCGGTAAGTGCCTTCGAATCCCTGGCAACTACTAACAGAACTGCGCAGTGTCTTATTCCCCGCTGCCACCGTCTTGAACTTTCCTTATTTATTTAGTGTTCGTGTAATGAGTTTAAACGACGTTCCTGCAGACCTGTATGCCATACAGCAGGGGTACACAAATCCCGGATGCCAGGTCGCCGTGGCGACTAAATTTTGCATAGTGGCGCTTGATACTTGTGGACTGTCAGTATGTAACTGGCTTCATTTGACCCTCCTGAGATGGTTTCTAGATTTTAGCCAAAGTTGTATGTCCCTGCCATACACTGTTTGTTTATTTGTTGTTTGTTTAACGACGATGTCAGTAGCGTTTACTGTGTGTGTGTGTGTGTGTGTGTGTGTGTGTGTGTGTGTGTGTTTGTGTGTGTGTTTTGAAAGATCGGATAATGAAGATTTGGAAGGGATGCCAAATAACGCTGTCTGCGTCTAATTTAGGTTGACTTCATGTCATTCTGTTGCAGGGCGTTAGTTAAATCATGACAGAACTTCGGTTCAGCTGACTCTCGAAACATACCTGTCCCGAACACAGTAAAGTTTATGCAAGCCGCTACAATGAGCGAACAACAGCATTAAAGAAGACTGACTGCAGCCGAGAGTTGTAATTATCATGACGTCACTTTACATGACACCGTGTGACTAGCAGCCGTCCACCATCTTACTTTGAATCTCACAGCAGTCATATTTATGCAACTACGGCTTTATCCGACGGAACCGAATGAGTGCAAGTTCCTGTTTTGTGTCACTAAAATTTGCAGTGTGCTATCAAAATTTGGGGTGTCTTTCAGACGATGACCTTCCATATATAAGAATTCCATGTTGGGCTGCGATAGTGATGGTGTGTGTGCTTCCGACGGGTTGGTAGAATTCAGCTGCCGGCTGGACTGCGACGTATTGCAGAAACTGCAGTTATTCCCTGCCGACGTCATTAGTGATACGTGACTTTGCACCGGCGCCTAGACTTGCTTTAAAAACTGAAGAAAACGCCATTGAACTGCACATATGTTATATATTGTGACCTTGCAGTACTGAAGCGTAAGGCGCCATTCTGTTTTTACAGGCAACAGCGTGTGGAGACCGCGAAAGGTGTTTATAAAAGGTCTGCTCTTTCTGACGTATGGCGTTTGGCACTTTGATGCTGAGTGCGAGGGCGACTGAGAACAAAGGATTTAGGAAGCCAAATAAGACATAAGAAAGAAAACGCTGTAAATGTTGCGTATTGACAGACTTCATTATTCGTTTCTTTCATCTGATATGTTTTGTTGATAAAAGCAGTATCTGAGATGTGTGTTTAGTTTATAGATGCGATGGTGTTGAGCCTTAGGTAAATACCATTCTAACACGAGATCTGGTTTTGACCTACTTCGAAAAGAGTCTATAATGTTCGGTTTTTCAATACGACATTGAACTTCATGTTCCACAAAAGTAAAGAATTTGACATTGTCTAAGTATCAAGTATTCAAGAGAACTGTTAGACTTACATTTCTTCGGTTGTCAGTCACTTCAAGTCTGCACAATGCTGCTAGTTACGTCTCAGAGTTAGAGCAACTTTCTTCGTTAGGGAGACTGTCCAATGAAAATTAATGGCTTAAGGAATGTTAGGCCTTGTCGACGGTGAGTGCTTGCCGACGTTCCTAGGGCGCTACGATCCTTCAAAACGCCGGTCCCCAGTCAGCAGTCGAAGAAGCATAACGTCCCAGAACACTTGACTGTTCACCAACACCTTTGTGAGAACCTCAGTTCTCAAAACCGTCAAATCTCTGAAGTGTATTTGGTACAGGCCTGCGCGATGTTCATTTACTTCGCTGTGTCATGCTTCAGATGGTTTTTTGTCACTGTGCCGACAGATATAATATTTTTCTGGGGCGCAACAGCCCATCTCGGGCCTCGGCCGCCTCATTTGTTGAGGTTTCTAGATCACACACAATTACACTCACACAAGCGCACG
The DNA here is from genome assembly GCA_013340265.1 of Coptotermes formosanus. NCBI lineage: Eukaryota > Metazoa > Arthropoda > Insecta > Blattodea > Rhinotermitidae > Coptotermes > Coptotermes formosanus. The sequence goes on along the minus strand of BLKM01009497.1, from coordinate 3,682,208 downwards.
CGCGGTAGGACTCCTCTGAACGACTAATCAAAACGTCGCAGATGCCGCTACCTACATAACACACAACATACACAAGAGATGAATATCTGTGCTCTCAGCGAGATCTGAACCCACGATCCCCGCCATCAGGCGCCTGCAGGACTACGCCTTAGACAGCATGGCTGCCGGGATCGGCGACGAATATATAATGGTTGGTATCAAACTCGCAGTCCTGTAACAGGCCAAGGCTATGTCCCCAACGGACAATCCGTCCTGGCGTCAAGCCTCTCCCCTGTGGGGCTCGTGATCAGATCTCATTGAGTCAGGCCAACACAGGTATAGTTGCCTTTGAGTTCTGTCTTTTGTGAAAGGATGAGTCTGCCTTGCGCTCAGCGGCTTCGTTTTCGCCGGTGCACACATTTAAACATGGCTATTTTTAGCTGGTTAAGAAAATTAGACGCCATTTGCAATTTTACGTATTTAAAACATATACAAGATCTGTTGTTGGTCTAGGCATTGGAAGGCACGTAATGCCACGTCTTATTTCATTAGATCTAAATTAACTCGAATTATATTTAAATACATTACCTATTCAATACACAGACTCACCAACGACTGCTCTGAGGGGAAATAGTTGCTGTTTCTTTTGAGGGTTATTGAAAACACATAAATGGCAGAATGTATTTTTCTAACCTTAAAGTTAACCGTACGTAAAGTATCCACTTGATTTTAAAGACTTAACCTTGTAGGGCTGTGCTGGCCATTAGAACAAGTGTTACTCATTCTTTTCCAACTACTGTCACTCTATCATTTTCAAGTTGCTTCCCGTTTTACGCCGGGATAAATCCCCTTGTACCCTCGGCGAGCAAGTCTGTACGTGTTAGCTAACCGAACGCCGGTCGTCTATTCTGTGTTAAGGCCTGAACATAAAATAGCGGACTTAAATGGATATTCTAACAGAAGCGCTACAAATGTACATGAAGTAAAAAATGAAAAAACGCAAAAACAAGGCAGGAACAATTTAAGAAGTAATGACCTGGTGTATTACAAAACAAAGGTGACAAATTTATCGCCACTGATTCTTCACTTTATATATTGTTATTAAACGCATATCAATGCAGTTTAATCCAAAATCCTCCGGCAAGGTGGTTGAGAAGCACTCAACTGTGTCTTTACCCGCTGGGCCAATTGTGCCAGCTATGATGAAAGTCACGGAAAAGTTGCACAGGACATTATTATGAAGGTAATTTTCGGTCTGGGAAATCTAACTCTGTTTCCAGACTTTGTAGTTTCTTATAAATGTTCCCAGTAACGTAATTCTCACAGGTTGTTATCATAGAAGTTTAATCTCTTTGGTAAATATATTCACTGTTGTATAACGACGAGGAAGCCTATGTACTTCAATGAGCAACTTCTTTTTTTTAATTTAAGGGACAGGACGATAGGAGGCAAGTTTTTATGCGGGTCTTATTAAGTTGGCAGTGGTTTTGGGAAGTAAATGCCTTCTTCTACGTAAACAACACACGTGAATGTTATGTCCTCTTTTATAGAGTGAAGAAAGGAACTGTGATACTTCTATTTATTCCATTCTTTTCCTTTTGGACCTCCCTCCTGTGCTAAAATTTCAGAAAACCTTAAAATTTGAAGGAAATAGTTCCATAATACAGTTACGTGTCTGCATTTCCGCAAAAGTTGAAATATTTTTAAACTTAGCAAGCAGTGAAAATATTACTTCCGACATGCAATGTGTTTGTGGGGATGAATGAAACAATCAGACTTTGGCACCTGAAATGTTATTGACGAGGAAGAAACGGGTAGCTCAGAACATAGGAAATTTCTACGTAATAGTAAAACAATACAGGAACGTTAGTCACATGTTAAATGTGCTTTGGGAACAGCATATCGAACTGAGTGGTTTATGGTGCACAGTTTTGGTGTGATTTATACAACGACGCTTTCAATATCTAGGCTGCGTAGCGTCGCTAAACAAACCGCACAAAAGAGCCTGAGAATATATCGTAAATTTCTCACTTTGACGTCCTCTTTCTAAAACATATTTACAACGTGAATCAGCGCTTATCTCCACATACTCTTTTATTATTAGGCAAAAACATTCAGACCCGCCTCCCAGCCCCGGCCCCAGCCCCGGCCCCGGCCCCCATCCCACACATCTTCCGAGCTACTTCTTTCTTTCTCATTAATATTACATTGTGTGCCACTGCTATCTTGTTTCACCTACACAAAAACACATTGAAAGTAATTATTTTTCTGCCTTGTAAGTTTACAAATATTTCAAACATTAAAGTAGCGCAGACACATAAATGCAATTTGAAATTCTTTGGTTTAATTATTAATATCCAGTCGATTGTAGCAGAGGAGTAAAAGACTGAAGAAAGTGAGAAATTAGGTTATAATGACCGACAAATTAAATGAATTTAAACTAATTTTATGGAGCGGAGTATGTATTATGAAAATGCTAGTTGGCCAGCCAATCCAGAAATTCATTGATTCATATGGGAGCCACAACGTTTATTATCGTGATGGGAAGTGCCCACTATCGCCCCTGGTCTTATGTATCAACACATTCCGAGCCAGACAAAAAAAGTTCACATCATACCCAACGCACAATATCTTTTACATAAATTTTAACCTCTTTCTCACACCTACGCCGCGATTTCCCAAGTGGTACCTACCTTCAGCTGTTCGCACCAAATTTGTGTATAAATTTTTCGTCTTACTTACGGGTGTTACTAATTGTGCCCATCACTGTCTTGTTGAAGTAAGTACATAATAACATACTATGTAGGAGATACCTTCACCGCACCTTGTTGTTTGGTGTGTATTTTCAAATCAAGGTACATGTTTCGACTTTTCAGTCATCTTCATGCCACTCTTGCATTAAAATATAAAAGATGCGGTTTTGTTGGTAATTGAGGTCTGAATTACCGACAAAATCTTACCTTTCATATTTTAATGCAAGAGTGGCATGAAGATGACTGAAAAGTCGAAACATGTAGCCTTGATTTGAAAAGAAACATCAAAGAACATGCTGTGGTGACGGTGTCTCCTACATAGTAAGTTGTTCCAATACCACAACGGTATTCCCAGCGTAAGTACGTAATAAATTAACAAGCCCAGTAGTGCAGTTTCTTTGACAGTTTCTGATCTTGACAAAAGTTACCTACTTGTATGGACAACGAAAATCCATTCGGGATTTCTGAAAAGTCCCTACCGGACCATATCCTGTGCCAGCTGAATCCAGTCTGCATTTGTAGTATATTTTTCTAGCAAGATGCTTTCAATACTACCCTGGCATCTACGGCTTTATCTCTTCCTTTCAGGTCTGCCAACTAAAATTTTGGAAGTATTTTTATGCTTTACATTCTGTTTACGTGTCTGGCAAATGTCATCCGTGTTGAATCATTCAACCTCCGATTATGTGGCGAAAAGTAGAATTTGTAAGGGCTCAGATTAGGTTTACATAATTTTCATCGCCTTGGGGCTTATATCTTTCGTAGGTTTAATATCTACCCCAGTACATTTTTTCAAATAATTTGACAGTACTTTCTACCCTTAGAATGAATGGCTAACTTAACACCCATAGCAAACAACCGGTAACCTATTACTTGGTATACACACGTTCGCATAGACACGAAGGTAAGGCCTGGATTAGTTCAACTACAAATAAGTTATTCGTAAGTTATATCTTAAAACTGGAGCCGGTATAGCTTAGGCAGTATAAGCAGTGATTAGGCGATGGCATGCACAACAGACGAAACGTGGTTCGAATCCCGGCTGGGGGATTTTTCTCCATCCAGCCGTCCCTGGTGTCTACAAAGCCTCCCGTTACATTGGAATCGTGGGCTCTTTCTCCGGAAATAAAGCGAGCTTGGCATGAAGCTGACCACTCAACTGCATCTACTACTAAAATTACGAATGAGTGGAGCTACACCTTCACTCCTCCAGTACACCTTCGCGACATATACAGGGACAACTTTAACCTTGTTGTACCTAACATCTAAAAGTACATAAATTCGATGTCCATGTAAACTTGTGTCGGCATACTTTCCTTCCTGATTAGGTTCATCATTGTAGTTCAGACAAAATGAAGTTAATGGCAGAGCTCTTCAAGATTCACAGAGTTACCTTACGGTACTGTTTGTTTTCCCGCAGGAATAAACTGGCAGAGGAGCCCTATAAACCTAATATCATGTCTGAACGTGGGTATCAGGAACCCATGAAGCTGCGATCTAGCTAGCATAAGAGGTGCGGGACCATTGTAGGCTTTTAACTCTCCTTTTGCTTAAAATAAAAGAGATTATTGTAAGCCTGTCAGTTCGTGACGTCACTGCTTCGAATGTAAGACGGACTGTGGTGAGTGTTTCATAGGGACTGCCATTTTAATGTTATGAAAGTGGCCGTGAATTTCTCTTTTAGTAGACTTACCGACTCGCAATTTTTATGTTATTCATAGCATGCATAGTCTTATAATTAATACATTAATCAACTTATGCACTTAATCAAATACATTATCTACTCACAATGAATGACTGTTGGTACCAATATCCACGCTGCACGACGTCTGTAGGTGAAGCGTCTTTACGGTCAGCTTAAGCAGAGCGGAAGTAATGTGCCAGGTTTGTCTAGTGGTGGCGCCAAGGCAACTGACATCCGTGTATCCTTGAAGGTGGTACGTCGTAGTTTTCCTCAGTTTAAGCAATGTCTCCGGTTACAAATATTCATGACTTTGAAATTATCTTACGACGTCATTCGAAGTTATGTAAGTCCTGCGTGTGGTACAGCTTCCACTCAGGCATCAACTGGTGCGTTTTATAGCGTCCTGCAACTCCTGCATTATTCTGCTCTACATTCCGCGTCCACCCTGGTCCCACTTCCTCTTTTGATCATGTTAATTTAATACTTTCTTATTTCCCTTCTTCCTTCCCGTTCGCTTGCTACAGGTAGAGCACATACTCTTCCGTGATTGGTCCCAGAATACAGATGGGGAGTGCCATACTAAAACCAGTGATAGGCTCTTGTGCTGAGGGACTGGTATGTACGGGAGACTAGTGACGTTGTGGCAAGCCATGGGTTGAAAGGGTGCACAAATCCGGGGCACAAATTCGTCGGGGGCGACTAAATTTCCTAGAATTGTGCTCAATATCGGCGGATTCTCAGTGGGAAACGTGTTTCTTTTCGTCATTCTGTTGCTTATAATTTTAAAGCGGCTGTTAGGTTTTTGGCAAATTTGTGAAACCCTCCATATTTGTATCTTTTAATTTAAATATTCTGTTTGAGGTACTTTTTGAAAAGAAAGATGGGCAGCAAATCTCAATAACACATTTTCAGTCTCTTATTTTGTATTGTGCATGTTTTGGCGTTAGCTAAAAGCAATCTTACAGTATACAATAAGACACTACAAAGATGTTGTTCTGAATGACTGCCCATCTTCGTTTCTTTTCACTTGTATATCACAACGGGATATCACACATAAAGATTGTATTTTTTAAACATTTGGGCATAGATTCTTCATAAATAACCATTGGCATACCATTTGAAGTTTACACGGTTCTTACACAGTATATGGTGGTAAATTATTCTGATGGTTCGAAGAAATTTGCTGCTTCCATCCTTAGACCTGAACCATCACTTAAGTAAAATGTTGGTCATATAGATGCTTTGCTGCAGATAAAGAGGCATATTTGGTGTCTTAATAAGCAACGAACAAAACAAGATAGGCAGTATAAATATGACATAATAATGAGACTTTTTGCCTAACCATTATGCCATGGAAAGGCAGTAAGTGTTAAAATAGTGTAAGTGCGTGTCTGTATTCTTGCCTTGGCTATCCAACATGCAAATCACATATTTTCTGCTTCATAATATACTGTAATCTGTGGCCTGCCTGGCTGAACCATATTTTAGCACATTTTCTCATAAACGGCCAGATTTTTGGGGAAAAATTATTGCGTATAAAATGTGTTTTGATTTTCTCTGTAAGTGTTGTCTGAAACTTTACTCATTCGAAGACGAATTCAGCGAGATATCATAATTGTGCACAGGCATTCATGTAAGGTACTCGTAATTCTTGTCATATTTTGATGAAACTTGAATTTTTCTCTACGGACTTTAAAAAAATCCCCAAATATCAAATTTCATGAAAATTCGTCCAGTCGGAGCCCGAGTTCTTCTGTGCGGACAGACAGACTTGACAAAGGTAACAGTCGCTCTTCGCAATTCTGCGAAAGCGCTTAAAAAGTAAATATTTTAGCATTTCCCTGCCGATTTTTATTGAAATACTTGGCGAAAGTACTTTCCTTCTCAGATAAATGATTTCATGCCGCCAATAAAAAAGGATAGTAACCAGTGTTATGAGCTGTTGAACTGTGACAGTTAAAGAGCCCAGTTCCAAAAAAAAGTCTCACTCTTTCCTATTGTGGGGGGCGCAAAACAAAGGACGTAGGCCGTCAGCCTGTAATTTTAGTAATGCAGCCATATGTATTGTAGATACACCCTACTGGCTCTGCTTTGCTGTATCATGTGCGCATCCTGCCATCACAGACAATGCCTGAAGAAGCACTTTGACTATTCAGCACAACAGACACGATGGGCTTTGTTGTAAGATGCCACAGGCTATTTATTCAAGGTTACAATCGTGCTGTATCACCCACATGTTTGGCCTACACCAAGATATATGGTGCTTAATGTCCGCCAAATTTGTAAGTTTCACTCTGCATACATGTTAGCAAGTAAAAGGATTCATACTTACAAACGCTGCCCTAGAGCAAGTTTCAAAATAACGGCACGGCAAAACGTAACTTTTCTTCACCCTGATATCAGCAAGTAAATGCTCAAGGAGAATATTCTGGCTTGGAAGCTATTAAAGGTAACATTCGCCACGTAAAATATCATGACTAGCACCGAAGGGGGATTAGAGGTATAGCTCCACTTACTCTTAACCTCGGAGCCAGATGGCGGTGGGTAATCAACACCACGCCTCGGCCGCTTTAGCTCCCGGTGAAAGTTGTGGAGGATGATGTGTTGGTGTCAGGGCCAGTCTGGGTGTGTACGGAGAAGATAAAACCCCCTGCCTTCACCAGTCTTTGGAGCCTGGGCAGTCCTGTCTGTAGCGAGTCGCTATACGACTACACTGTCCCGCTGCCTTGAGAAACCCTGACATCTTCAATGTTACATGTGAAGTAGAACTCATTATTCATTCATTCATTCTTTCTTTCTTTCATTCATTCATTCATTCGTTCGTTCGTTCGTTCGTTCGTTCGTTCGTTCGTTCGTTCGTTCTTTCATTCTGTAGTCTGTCTTACGACAGGTCTGTAGCCTCTTCCAAAGCGAGTTCTCCACAGAGTACGATCTAGTGCTTCCTCTTTCAATTTCCAGTATCTTCTCTTTTCCTTAAGGTCATCCAGTAGCTGCTCACGCCTTCATCCTCGTCTTCCAGTCATTTCTATCCGTCCCTCTAACCTTCCTTCAGTCACGTGTTTTCGAAGGCAGTTCCTACGCAAGATGTGACCAACCCAGTTAGCCTTTCTTCTTTTTATTGTTTGTAGGATATTCCTCTCCTTGACTCTTTATAATATTTCATTTCTCACACGATCGGTCCAGCTGATCTCCATTCTTCTCCAGCACCACATTTCAAAACTTTCCGGGTATTTCTGATCGACTTTCCGAAGTGGCAGTAGAACTATAATTTTTTTTAATTAACATCAGCGTTTCTACACCATATAGCAGGAGGCGTAATTTGCTTGAAACATCTGCCATAGGCATCTTTTGTCTCCATTTTTTTTATTATGGAGAAGATAAGTGACAGAAGCATGCCCTACAAGCTGTCGATACTCCTAAGCAGTCTGTGTAGCAGACATCCGCGAATGGTCATTGTGCTTCGTGTAAGTTTGATAGCATAACCCTGGTAAAGAGTTCACCCCGTGCAACATATGTTAGAGCCACACGCCTGCATACAGTCGGCGGATGCTCTTGTTTTTAATATTGCATGGCTAAACAGGTTGCTATTGCGATTGCTCTCCAAAATTATATTTCTGCATGGTCTACGTAGTTCCGGGGGCCGCGGTGGCACAGTTGGTTGAGGCACTGCGCTACAAACTGGCAGGTCGCGGGTTCGATTTCCGCTAGTGTCAGTGGATTTTTTCATTGGCATAATCCTGTCGGTCGCACTATGGCCCTGGGGTCGACTCAGCCTCTAACAGAAATGAGTACCAGGAATATTTTCTGGGGGGTAAACGCGGCCGGTGCGTATGGCTGACAACCCTACCACTTTCATGTGCCGATTGTCTAGAAATCTGGGAGCCTCGACCTCCTGGAACCCTAAGGGCCTGTCCAGGCCTGTAATGGGACTGCTTTACTTTTTTTTTACCTACCTAGTTCCAATATCACTTGCTCTTCTGGCTGTACTGAGACCTTTTTGTGGTCTTCGCTTTATCCAAGCGAAATACTCTGTGGTACGCCCTGCACTGAATTAGTTTACGACAGCTTTCACCAGAATAGCACTTCCTACCAAAATTAATTATTATCGTCCCATGTTTTACGAACGACTCATATATAACCTTAATTAATTAATAACTACGCCATGAAAATGTATTGGGTGAATGATGGCGTAGCTCCATGCAATCATCACGCTAATTGCCATATGAAAGCAAGTGGCCGGCTTCATTCTATGGCCATTGTTTTGGCGGCAAACAATTGATGGGGGCAGCTTGGGGGTCTAGATATGAAAGTCGGCAGGAAGATGTATGTGGAAGGGCAAGATTGTTTCGGAATGAGAAACAAATGATTTGTTGTAAAAATGTGCTTACTGAGGGTTCAAGAAATTGTGCATTCATAACATAATGTTAAAATTATGGTGGGTATTAATCATGCTAAGGGGTACGCGGCGGGGTAGTTTGTTGAGGCATTGCGATAAAAGCCGGGAAGTTGTGGGTTCGATTCCCGTTGGAGCCATTGGGAATTTTCATTGACCTAGTCCTTCCGGCCGCACACTGCTCCTGGGGCCGACTCAGCTTCGAACAGAAATGATTATCGGGGATATCTCGTGAGGGAATGAGGCAGCAAGTACATAGGACTGACAACCTTACCACCTTGATGTGCCGACCATCTACAAATGCTGGAAGCCTCAACCTCCTGGCTTTCTAAGTGCCTGTGCAGGCCTGTAATGGAGTAGCTTTACTTTTATCTAGTAATCATGCTAAACACTGAATGAAGTAGGAAACATATCAAAGTCCGCGAATGTGATTGTTGATCTTTATGTTGGAATGGAATGACAAATGTCTGAAGAGCTGGTTCGACAAAACCAATGCTGTCATTGCAGGTGTCCGTACTTTCCACATGTCCGCGCACGCAATATACAGCAAAGTCCTCGCCTACGCAATCTGCCCTACTACAGCAGCGTGGAATTCCGTTTGCCCCGAGGGTTATATGTGGACGAGATGGCGCGGCTTCGGGCGAAGGGGCTGCGTGCTTTGTTATCCGCCAACTATTTTCTGCTCCTGCTAGGAAAACGTTTTATTTCTACAGGTGTCTAGGCAAGATGACAGTTGCATGACTGTGGAAACAGCACAGAAACAGGCCCGGATTCGCTCCCATGATGCGATGCAACGTCCGTTATTTTCGCTGAAAAACGAAGAACAGCGTGGATAGGCAGCGCCGCCAACGGAACACGAGCGAGTGCGGTAAACATGTCCATATCTGCGCATTCTCTGTTACTTTAGGCTGTGTACAGTGTGGTAGAATGAGAAACGAGAGGATGAATATAAATAGAAGCGTAATTGAGAAAGAATTTATGAAAATGTAACCGTGACTTGTTATAAAATACTACCCCTTATCTGCCCCAGGCCACAGAGTAAAACAAAGAAAAAATATAAATACAGGGTTTCCATAAAAGAATGGTAGGATTTTGAACGTCAGTAATATAGGACTCGTGCGGTATAAAACAGTGAAGGTGGCAACACTGGATTCCGTCACTCAAATAGCTTTTTCACACACCAGGAGCTCCTCCTCACAACAGTGATCTGGTAACAGCGGCATTGGATGAGAAATTCCCGAACAAATGTATCGGCAGAAGAGAACCTATGGCCTCCCAGAAGCTCGGATTTAACTGTTCTTGGTTTTTTTCTTCTGGAGTTACGTCAAGAACGTGGTGTGTGCCGAACAAATAAGAGACCTGCAACACCTGAAGGACAGAATCTGCGCGGCTATGGAAACGGTCATGCCAGATGTGCTTTCTCGTGTGTGGGAGGAAGCTGATTACAGACTGGACACTTGTAGGGCGACTAATGCTGCCCATACTGAGGTCTATTAAATGTAATATAGCCCGTGTGAAATTCTTGTGTTTTACTGTAAAACAAAACACGAATTTTTTTGTCCCCTCACTAGGTTTTCTTCAGTGGACGCCTTAAATCCTACCAGTCTTTTATGGAAACCCTGTATAAGTACCTACAACGACCCAGGAAAGTAGAGACCTTTTCCTATCGTAATTTGATGTGCGCGTGACATGTTCATTGACTTTCAGAAGTTTTACTTCGCATGCACCATAATTTGCACTGTGCAAAACCCGAAACGGGCATCTCGCTGTAGAAGGGTGCAGCTGTCCAAATATCGGCAACCATTATTGCACGAGTGGTTTGTATAATTATCATTACTGTGTAATTGTGCATACGTTTTTCTGTTTATGTAGTGTAATTATTTAAATGTTACTGCACTTGACTAAAATTCGATATAATTATCTACGTACGTAGTCTGGTACTCTAACAGTGATCTGACACAGACAGGCATAATGATTAGCCGCAAGTCTGTATGGTGTTTGCGAACTGGAGCTGGCTTTTGAGGTCTGCCGGTAGTTACTGCAGTGTGCAGGTGAATATACAGACATAAACTGAATACCTGGACGAAACTTTCTGTGATATCTGCGTCTTATTGATGCCGCTGGCAATAGCACTTGTCTGTTATGAGTTTAACCTTGTCAGTAGAAAAATGAAATTATTCTGCCTTTCCTGTGATAATTGAACGGGAGAACGCATTTCTGCCGCTTTATTCACGAAAACTGCATCTCTGTACCATGAATGACCTAGCGAGGTATTAGGCAAATGAAAAGAAAATGTAGCTGCGAAATAAAAATCAGGATACGGGAAAGGATTTTAAAAGTAATAATGCTAGTTAATATGAGGGTTTGTCGTGACTTGACTGTTTGGGTAAAATGCACACGTGTTTTCTATTTATAATTTGTATTTCGAACCTGTTGTGTTATGAAATCGAAGGAAATATTATAATATTAAAAATGGTCACAGAATATTCCCTCTAGGCGAAAGCTTGCCGGTATAATATGTTAACAGTTGTTGCCTCTATCCGCCCTGCAAACCTCAGACGAAGATGTCTTCTGAAGCCGACGACTGCTGACATCCCAAAGTTTCTCGGCATTTGGGGCCTATAAACAGAAGAAGCGATTTCATCACCCCTCCCCCCTTTTGTCATTAACACGTTATTTTATGGCCCCATTAATGAGTTATGCAAAATTCTAGATACATTTTACCGAAGCTGAAAGAATGTCATGACTTCGAACGACAGTTACATTAGATAATGAGTTTAACCCTTTAAAGCCTAGCGGTAACTTTACATACCACCAGGTTTAACATTAAAAAATTCTACGTGGTTCCCACATTATGTTTATGTGTTTTGTACGGATCTCAGAACAAACAGCAACTTTTGCCTTATAAAACATTAAGAGATTGGTTTTTATAACCGAGGTGCAGAGTGTTTACAGCGCGGTACGCACTGAGTCCTTATATAAAACAGACACTAAAATGGATTAAAATGTACTTAACTTATAGGTTACTCATAATGGCAGAAATATGGCTCATCCCAGTGGCCGCGCGGTCTAAGGCGTGGATCTGCAGCCTCTCGCTTGCTGATATTATGGGTTCGAATCCCACCGGCGGCATGGATGTCTGTCTCTTGTGAATGTTGTGTGTTTTCACGTATAAGTCTCTGCCACGAGCTGATCACTCGTTCAGAGGAGTCCTACCGAGTGTGTCTAATTGTGTGTGAATTAGAAACCTCTATAATGAGGCGGCGTAGGCCCGAGTTTGGCTGTTGAGCAACAGGAAAGGATTAGACAGATAAATTCGCGTACAAGACTTTACTTAGTAGTCGCTCGGTTGGTGGAGATATGCCGCCCTTTATGGAACCCAAAGTTCCGTTAATGTGAGGTATGTGAGATAATGAGATAGTACAACCCACAAGGATAAGCTGCGGACGTTATAAACATTATTTTTAGCTTTTGTTGTGATAGCATTAATTAATGAAGCGCTGGACCTGGCATGCCATATTTGGCGTAAAGAAATACCATAATAGTACCCGTATACGGTACGTATTGTTTGTAAATAAAAAAAGTACAAGCACAGGGTATGTGCGACTCTTTAAGGCAACATTCGAGAAATTTAACGTAGACAAAAGTTTTTCTGGACTGATTAAGTTCTTAACAGAAACACGAGAAATTAACAGAATTAGTGAGAGCTCTGAAAGAATACAAAGCCATACAATAGACTTTTCTAATTCTGCCCGGAACTCCTTGTTTGTGTGAAGCAGCGATGAAAATATTCATTTCTGTTATTAACATGTTTTGAATTAATAATGGAATGTTAATTAATATTCGCTTTTACTTCTATTTTTTAATATCACGTAGAAAACACAACAGAAAATTAATTTACCCCTATTCAAACTCAGAGAACAACGTTCTCTTGCATTAAAACACGCTCATTGAAAATATACTCTTTTATTTCTGAGAAACCCATCCTGCTACTTTTACGCTCTTTTGAATATTTATTGAACACTCTTCTTTATGGCTCGGCAGCCTTATTGGACCTAGGGCTCCTCATTTTTAAGGTTTCGAGATTGCACTGTGACACACCACACTCGGTAGGACTCCTCTAGATGAGTGATCGGCCTGTCGCAGAGATCTCTACCTGATAACACACAACACTCACAAGAGACAGCTATCCATGCCCCGGCGGGATTTGAACCCACAATCCCAGCAAGCGAGCGACCGTAGGCCCAAGCCTTAGACCGCACGGCCAGTGGGATGGACAGTGAACCCCCTTAGCCAGATAGAGTATCATTAGTATGTTAACATGTTTAAAAAAATATCGTCAAAGTACCGGAAGACTTGAAGATGCCAGTTAACGATAAATAGATGCAGTGGCTGTTAAAAGTGTGGTAGGTCGTCTGCTTTGAGAACACAGTAACAAACCTACGGATTCCGTAAGAGGCGATGGATTTCTTGAATGGCTGAGCGATTGATAGCTCCACAAGAAAATCCGTGCTCCATGGAGTTAATTTCGTACTGTAAAGGAGCTTTGAATCGTGTGTAATCGTGGTAGGTCAGATAAATCAATTTGCGCAGCCGCATGTAATTGTATTCGGTTCGGGTATGCAAAAAAAAAATATTTAGTCCAGAAACGTTTTTTGGGTTGGTCAAAACGTGTGTGGAATGAACTGAGCCAAGAGTACAGTCGTACGGTGTTATAGCAGTATCGTGTTTCTTTGTAGTGGCAACAGTGGATATTAGCAGCAGTCTGTGCACGTGACCCAATCAAGCTTAAGCTACGTGAACGCGACTGGCATATCCGACTCATGGCTGCGCATTAAAACTCTTGAAACGGTGCCTGTGTTATTAAACAACACCAACGGGAGCGCTCCGGAAGCGCTGCAAAAAAAAAAAATGGAAAGACTTTGAAACCATCTGTACATACTGACACGACCTGGAAACACGCGTGCGTCATTCTACGTTGTGGCTTTTGTGTGCCCTTTATTTCTATGGAGTGGTTTATAATTTTTATTAAATAACACGTTTATGTAGCCTATATTTTTCCTTGGGCTCGTTACTCTTGGTTCATGGAAAATTTCCCACTGAAGTTCATTCAAGTTAAACAAGTAAGTACACTGGCAATTTGGGAGATATGTGTGGAGATACAGCAGTAGGCCTGCTTGTCCATGTCATTATTTTCTTGTTGAATTAAGCAAAACCGGTTTTGTCCTCTGATTTGCACGTTAAGCCGATCCTGGTGGTCACGCGGTCTAAGGCGTGGGTCTGCGGCCTTTCGCTTGATGGGATTATGCGTTAGAATCCCGCCAGGGACATGGATGTCTGTCGTGAGTGTTGTGTGTTGTCAGGTAGAAGTCTCTGCGTCGGACTGATCACTCGTCCAGGGGAGTCCTACCGAGTGTGTTGTGTCTAATTGAGTGTGATCCCCAGTTCTTATCCTATACTTGGTGTATCCAATCATTTTTGTAGCTATGCGTCTGCTTATTCCACATTGCGTACACACGTCTTTGACGCAGTTCTCGTTGACGTAGTCTGCCAAAACGTGATGGGAGAAAAATAAAAATTTCGCTGTTCCTCACCACATACTTTGCCGTTTTGTTACTCCTTCTGTTTTCTGACTCAAATATCGTTCTCTGTGCTCTGTTTGCAGACACCAACTTTACATCTACATAAGGTTTCCTTACGTTGCAATGCATTTATTGTGTCTTGTCTTGTTGACAAGTTGCGCACGTGGATTCTTGTTACTTCAGCGAAGCGTAATTCGAGGAACTATGTGCAAATAACATGCACTGGTATTCTGTTCGGTGTATGGAAGGTAGGCTAATTGTTGTTATCCAGTGAGTTATTTGCAAGACAGGAAAAACAGCCATCGGCCATCCGGTTATGTAATACTGTTATTTATAATCGGTTTTCAAGGTTGACAGCATAGCAAAAATTTGTCACACAGAAGAACAATAGAGCATTTTCCATTGGTTGCATAAGTACACTTTAACAAACTCGATTTCGACCCTTTCTTTTTATGGGTCCCTGGAATGATGCCTTTAATTTTTTTAAAAGAAGCGCTTGATTTATCGTAGATGATTTGCAGTACTTAACGGTCGTGTCCGAAGCATGTCTCCGGCTTGAGTCGGAACGTGTTTCATGCGGTCGCGGATTTATTATAATGAAATAGGGTTGTTAACAATTGGTCACGCATAATATGTATCAGTGAGTGAGGCGGTTAATTAAGACTTAAAATTGAATTTATTCTTCAGTTGGATAGCACTGTGATAGAGTGAGTCTGTGAATGAAGCGTGTAGTTACCTTCGTAACGTAAGGACTAGAGTAAGGTAAAGGTAAATGTAACGCTGTGCGTGTCACGCCATGAAGGCATACAAACTGCGGTGAGCTCCACTTTTCTTAATCTCGGCACTAGATTGAGGTGAGTGGTTAAAGTAACGCGCCAGCCGGCTTACCCTGGGGAAACAGCCCCCTCTGTGTGGGCACCAGATCCGTTCTGGACGTTTCGAAAACTAAATAACTTCTATTGCGTCTGTCGAAAATCGAACCCCGGATCGTACAGAATGACCAAACTCTCCAGGATTATCAGTTATGAAGTCAGTCAGTCAGTCACTCAGTCAGCCGATCCCGGTGATCATGCAGTCTACAGCGTAAGTGTGTAATCCCTCTGTTACTGTGATCGCTAGTTCGAATCCTGCTAAGGGCACGGATATCCCTCTCGTGTGGAGCCCTACCGGGTGTGTGTGTCTGTTTGTGATCTAGATACCTCGGAAGAGCGGCTTAGGTCCGATTTGGGCTGTAGCGCCACAGAAAAAGGGATGTCAGTCAGCCAGTCATATTCTTGCAGCCAGTAAATCTTGTGGTTGGTTGGTTATTATGCAGTTAGTTAAAGAGCGAGGGCGTTATCACAGAGTCTCAGTAATAATTAGTTACTTGGCCTCATTACTTAAGTGGATGTGTGTCAGCCAGCCTATTAGCAAGCACTTAACTAGTTATTTCAGATAAAAATTCCTTCGGGTAATAATTAGTAGATTAATTTGGTTGTTTATTCTTATGGGATGTAAATATTTCTGAACAGGTCACATAGAATGGTGAAGCACCCGTAAACTGCAGGCTTCACGTTTTCGTTCCGATTCCCCATAGGCCTACTTCTTAACATCAAAAAACAAATTAAAACTTTTTTTTTTGGCCGAGTGAAAGACGTGGTGTGTCACCATAATGTATGTGCAGAAGTTGTGGCTGATGCCTCAGGCAAAAGACAACAGGCAATATCCAAAATAATTGCAGTGGACCTGAGGTCAATCAAAAATATCACAAACGTTTTAGAGAATGGCTTTAGCAACTCAAAATGTCCGCCAAATGTTAGGGCGGGGAATGAATTGGAAACAGGGACGGAAGTGTCTGTAGTCTCATTGTAGGTTATACCACTGTATTTGCGTTGACGGACTGACGATTAAACACGAAACTGCAGCTGATGGAGTTTCAACCCCCAGAGCTCCAGAAAAGTGAGCGATGGAACTACCACTTCTTTGCCGTCCATTTGAGGCACGTTCGTATACTCGAGAAAAGCGCCTACTATGTCTGGCCATCTGTCCGCAATGCATCAGCGCCCCTCCCACTTCATATGTTTCCATGAATTTTGATATTGGGGACCTTTATGAAAATCTGTCTAGAAATTCCAAATTTCTTTAAAAATCGGGCAAAGCTATAGGGAACTTTACGTGAAGACCCAAGTGCGTTTGATTATTGCAGACGGCATTAAATCACCACAAAGTGCTATCTTCGGATGAAATGGAATCAGGCTGTTATGCTGGCCGACGAAGTATCGACATTACGTGAATTCGCCACAGAGTTATGTATTACTTGCATTGCGTATCTTGTTTAATTGCTTGCCTTGCGAGCGCCATGACGTACATAATACTGTGATACTGATTAGACTGTTGGTGCCAAGTAAGTGAAATGGTAAAAAGTGTGCCGTATTAAAGCAGTCAATAACAATTCTTCACAGTAATAAATTACACGCAAAGCAGCCTGAAGTACATCTTTACCAGGGTCATGAAAACACAAAGGCTGCAAAGTCTGAACTCTCCTTACATGGTCCTGTTGTCAGATTTAGATCAGATAGACCTCTAAGTTTTTCCCCGAAGGTTTTTTGCCCTTTGGCCCATAGGCACGTCTTCTGTAGGTATCTTCTCACATAGTTTCTAATCTGTATAGTGGATATGGATTGCTTAGTATATCATGTGAGCATAGGCGTAGCTTGGGGGCGGCAAGGGGGGGCAAATGCCCCCCCCCCAATATTTTTTCAACCTCGGAATAGTTTTTTTTCGGTTACTGAATTGAATAATGGCAAATAAAAATAGACAGAAAAAACAAAACGATCTTGCGTTTTATGGGACCAATTTTCCCCTCTTTCAGATTTGAGTCCTTTTTAAAATAAAGTTCCTAATACCCAGGTCAATTAGGGCCCCCCCGCCCCCCCGGCCCCCCCGCCCCCCCCCCCCCCCAATGTTATTAGCTAAGTTATGCTTATGCATGTGGGTGAGGAACCGCAAGAGAAAGCTGGGCTGTATCAGCCACTGGCAGGGTACGTATCTTGCTTCCATCGTTTGGATCATGGCGAGTTTATTAAGTGTCCGTATGTAGATGTGTGCAAAGGCAGAGGTTGCCAGTCAATGTAACCCTGTATCCGTGTTTTTGCATATCTGGCATGTGTCAGTGGGCTGCAGGTTTATCTTGCTTGCTCGTTCGTGTATAGGCACTATGCCGTGTAGCACTTTGTGCCAAGTGGATCGAACAGTTTCTGACACCACTCCACCGCAGCTTTCGCTTGTGCAGAATACTGTGTGTTTTGCGTGTAGACACATATGTGAGTTACATGTGTGTAGACACATATGTGATTTACATACCGAAAGGGTGTTTAGGAATCGTGAGTTACTTACACCGACGATAGAATGAACCGAAGACTCTACAACATTGCACAGTGAATTCGTAATTTTTAATATTGTAATGGAAATTGGATGGATTGAGCATGTGGCTCGCGTAAGAAGTGTGGAAGATGAATATATTACACAGCCGATTCCGGTGGCCGCGCTGTCTAAAGCGTAGGTCGGCGGTCTCTCGCTTGCTGGAATTGCGGGTTCGAATACCGAAGAAGGCCTAGATGCCTGTCTGTTGTGAATGTTGTGTGTTGCCAGGTAGAGGTCTCCACGACGTGCCGATCCCTCGTCCAGAGAAGTCCTACCGAGTGTGTACGTGTCACTGAGTGTGATCAGGCGCAACACAGACTCTCTGTACCTACAATAAGTAGGTAGAAACGGTAAGATTAAGCACGTAAGGAAGGAAGGAAGGAAGGAAGGAAGGAAGGAAGAATATATTACTGGAAAAGCCAGAAGGGAAGAAACGCTTGGGCTTATTTAGAAGACGGTCAAGAAGGAAAGGGATATCCTACATACGATAAAAAGAAGGCAGACTGGCTGGATTGGTCACATCCTGCATAGGAACTGCCTTCTAAAACGGACTGTTGAAGGCAAGATGGAAGAAAGGATAGAAGTGATAAGAATACGAGGGAGAAGATGTACGTAGCTACTGGATGACCGCAAGGAAAAGAGAGGATATTGAAAATTGAAAGAAGAAGCACTAGATCGCACTCTGTGGAGAACACGCTCTGGGAGAGGTTTTGGACCTGTCGTAAGACACTGCGGAATGAATGAATGAATGAATGAATGAATGAATGAATGAATTAGAGAAATAGGGCGTGAAGATTTGCACCGAATTAGCCTGGCTTAGTATAAGGTTTAGTGCCCCATTCATGCATATTGGCGTAAGGGGCTTTTGGGATTCTTAAGAGGTGAATAATATCATGAGCAAGTGCTTAACTACCAGTGTGTCAAGCACTGCCTTCTCAGCCGTAGTGTTAGGTAGTTTTGTGCGCTGGGCAGACTTACGTTATGCACCCTGTGAGGGATACAGCACACAACTGCTGTTATACATGTGTCTGTTGTGCACGCCGATGTTGACTCAATTGACGATTCGACAGTTGACAGTATTCCGAACTCACATTTGACAACGGGAACGCAATAAAGACTGCTGAATCACTCGTATTTAATGAAGTGTTTGCAACACAGGGCAATGTCATTAGTTTTCTTATGTAAAGTTACAGCTAAATGAGGATAAATGTGCAATTAACCTTTAAATAGCAGTCAGTGACGATTGCGGTACGTCACAAGTGGGCATTTTACAAAAACAAAATTACTCGTTGCAGTCGTTGCAGAATGTAATACGCGTTTCGCACGAAGTGCATTTATAATGACGCTATGTCTGTCCGTCCCACTGCATCTTTCATCTAGAAGTTGCCGGAAAGCTTTTAGTGATATTTAAGGAGTATACACTGCAAGTCGCCGTACTGCAATTACTTAGATTTGCTTTGTGGAGCTGCAGTTTAACTCATCGCTTACGTGAAGATAGAACTGAAATATACACATGTACTGATAAATTTATTAACCCTTTAAGAGACGATAATTAACGCGAATTAAACTGATGGTTTAATTCGTACCGCGCAGTAAACACACTCAGTTTCTGCTGTATAAACCATGCCGTTAATGTCGTGTAGGCAAATAATCGCTTTATGCTGAAAACCAAACAAAACGAATGCACTCTGCGGGCAGAATGTGGAATTTTTGAACGTTAAACCTGGTGGTTTAAACGTCTAAAATAACGTTCATCAAAGAAAAAGAGTTTCATTTCTGGTATGAAATGCGTTTCTTGTAGATATCTGAATATTGTATGTGAACTACTTTTTTTTTTAAGTGAACGCCTAAGTAAACATAAGACGAACTAATTTTTGGTTAGCTGTGTGCCGTGTTGTATCTATAGTGTGTTTAGCTTTGTGAAGATGTACTTGTGTGTGCATTGAATAAACATCGATATTATCATGCAAAGCTTTAGGCTATTCCTTGTTATTTGTACATTGCAGAAGCTTGGCTTCGTACCCTCTTTTATCACTTCTCTGGAAACCTTGATCTTTTGTGCATTTATCGTCATTAAAGTGTTGACTTGACATTTCGGATGTACTGTTCAGTTTCACCAGAGGTATTATCTGTCGTGACTGATCATTTTGTTTTCCTTAATCCTTTAGACTGAATCTGGGGGGGAAACGTTTTTTAAATATACCACTGTCCACTTTTTTCATCATGTCTTTTACAAATCATAGTACTGTATATGATCATGTATAATTAATATAGCGTTCATGATCATCGACACTATCTTTAGCCAGCTGAAATCAATCTGCATTCTCAGGGCAAATTTCTGTAAGATGTATCTCATTTTTATCCTGCCACCCACGTCTAGATGTCGTTCTTTTCCTTTCAGGTCCGTTTAAAATTTGTATTTTCCTTATATCGCAGATGTATGGCATTCTGTTTTACATGCAGTATAATTGTTCTTTCGCGATTTGGTAATTTACAAGCGTCAAGTAACCTAATTAGGTTATTTTTGCTTTGTTGTTCTCCATAATCCGGTATCCAACTTTGTGCTTTATGAGAACTGTTCATTTTATCTGGAACAAACAGCAGTTTGAGGCACTGGATCATAGCCTACGTGAAAGTCCAGCCTCCTTCCTTCGGAGTTACAATTACATCTCCTGTGGCTGCCAGAAATGTACATAGTTTGCCTTTCTGTGGAACTTCGGAGTTGTTCTCGCTTGGAAGCACATTAACCAAGTTCCATATCTCACGGGGCATGAAACTATGCATTACTGAAAATTTGTGTATTTATGTTTTCGTATGCATCGATTGATTATTTTGTTCTTTAACAACGCTTTTGTGAGTACGTTGTTTGCGTGACGGCAAATGTCAAGATAGGTATGGATGGAAAGCATACGAATATAAGTACCTATTTTATTTCTATATAAACACTAAGCCAGCACTTTTCCTCACGTAGACTCTTAAAACGAATCAGGATGTTTCTTCGAAGGTCGATAATTCCTAACACTTCGGCATGACGCGATACGCGAAAGGATTTTCTACCAGTCATTTCTCAGGTCTTTTCGATGTAATGCTCCACAAAGCCCTTTTACCCCATGAATATACAAGGGTATGAGGTCTGCTGAAGGGAGCTGTGTAGTTCCAAGTGTAAGTCACTAGATGGTGTGAGTGAGGGTAGAGGATGGGTAATCCCCTGTGACGTAACATTTTGGACAGCCAGGTGGATTACATTGGATTATAACCTTGTCCATTTAAAAGCTGGGGCAGATGGACGAGAGAGATTCCTACCGGGTAAGAATTCTTTACTTCCTGTGGTTGTATTAAGGGGTGGGTTAGGGTGAAAGATTTGAAACGCGGTTCAGTGAAGGGTAGTTTTTCCCTAGAGGCCACATAATTCTACAGTATGGAATAGAAGTACAAGAAAATGTGAGATATATATGAAGTCAATCTTTTCGTGCAAAGTCAAGGATAAAGCAGCTGCCGAACAGAAGTACATGAGGATGTCAAAATGTAACAGGGCCAAAGTGCATTGTGCATCGCTAATGTAAGTATGCTGAAAGGTGGGAATACTTGATGTTTTTATGTGTTGTTTCGCTGTTGTGTCCTTTGTCTTTCGTGTTGCAAGGGTCATGAAATATCTGCAAACCATCATGTTTACAAATGCGTAATTTGAAGATGGGGCAGACAGGTTGTCCCGAAACGTCGGTACAGGATTACCACTCAACGCTGCGTAATATCCCAGAAGAGCGCAGATCTCTTCTACATCGTGACGGAAGACTGAAATCACGTTTCAGGATCCTCTCTTTTCCTTAAAGTCAGCATTAGAGAAGACCTTGCCCAAATCAAGGCTGGCCCTGGAATTCTGTGATATCCTGCTACAGCACTTGCCTACAGTACATTAGATGTATTAGGAATGTCCACAGTGGGTAAATATACGGTGTAGCAGTAATAAACTTATGGGCCAAGTACGCGGGAAAAAAGGCCTGGAAAAGAGAATCAAATAGGAAAATCAGAGGCAAAGAAAGAAGGAATAAAACTTAGAAGGACGTAGAAAGGAAGCAGACATAAATATGTTCCCTGTAACACACATATGTGGTCGGCAATACCAGGTTGCTCTCCACTGTGATCCGCTTCTGGGACAGATCAATTTGCTGACATTCTGTCTCTCGTCCCTAATTAGTTGAAAGTAGTTGACATTATGTTAATTTTTTAGAGGCGGTGCAATTTTTAATCGAGAAGAATCAACGATTTGTAACATCCCAGAAGAGTGAAGACCTTATTTACACCGCGGCGGAAGCCCGAAATCACGCGAGTTCAAGATTATTTCAAACAAACCGGCATCCTGTCCTTTCCTTCTTGTACGCCCGCTTGCTCTACTTCTGGTCACTCTGTAATGTGTTCTGGCTCCCAGACTTATGGACCTGCCCAGTCAGGGTCATGTCAAGGCACCGTACTACAACCGTGCACCCCACCACCTACCTGACCTCCTGTTGTTATGCGAAATATGTCTGCACGTGTCTCAAGTCAGATAAAATACTGCGTTACGTGTGCAGTTGAAGTAGCATCCTTTTACAGTGTTGATTATTTTTGCGAAATTGTACTCGGGCGGAACGCTCGTACGCCCTTTTCGAAAAGTCAGCCCGATCCGTAAAGCACAAAGTTTGCTCCACTGCTGCGCCATGTATAAACCTCACACTAATACCCAGTAGCCCTTCTTTTTTTGAAGCGGTCCGCGAAGGACCATTCGTTGCAGTAAGATCTAAACTGTAAAATTCCATTACACCTGTCCCTGGAGGTAGAACATACAATCTACATCTAATTGTTTCCGTTTCGCAGTCCTTCCCTCTTCTACCTACCCACAGTAGGTGTCGAGGTTGTTTATTTTCACTTGATCAGACTCAGACACGCACCACAGTCGGTAGCACTCCTCTGGACAAGAGATCGGCCCGTCGCAGAGACCTCTACCTGACAATACAAACACTGTACAAGACAAACATCCATACCCCCATTGGGATTCGAACCCACGATCCCAGCAAACGCTCGGCCGCTGACCTATGCCTTAGACCTCGCGGCCACTGGGATCGGCTACATCTAATTGTTCTAGCTTAATATCTTTTGCAGTATTAGCTTTTGCTGATGACAGTTTAGGAAACTTTCGGAACGTTGCGTGTGCCATATGGACACTGTCCAATATAGTATTTATAAACTGAACTGTTGATTTGCCTCAAGTTCGACTTTAAACCCTGGCCGTCCCTTCACGCTGTTTGCGAAGTGTTAGGACTAAACATCTCTGTGCCCCACCACCATCTTACGTCCAAGCTGTTGACTTGCGAGGGGGTGGGTTTTGGGCTTACCGCGCGGGGAGGAGCTCTTCCTTGGCTGCTAATTAAACGAGAACTGTGGCAGTAACGACGAGGGAAGGAACCAATTCATCCTACCAGACTGACTACAGTCGGGGTCTAAAGGCCATGTATATGGTTAACGGGAATTTAAATTCAGAGTTTTGGTATAACCTAGCAGTTTAGTGTAGCGGTAGCGGTAGACTTCTGTTCCGCAAGTGTCGTGCATGAAACTCTGCCTAGCTACAAGCGTGTCCTATGTGAATCTGTGCCTAGTTACAAGCTATCATTATCTAAAATCATCTACCGCAGCAACACCTTCAATTAGGACAACACCAAATCATTAACGTCACTTAATCTGTGATCACTCCGTGTTTCTCATTTGACACTACACAATTCAAAGTCGTTGTAATAGTTAAAGACTTATTCTTTCCCTGTACCAGGTACGAATAAAAGAAAAAAGGAATAACAAAGTTTATTGGAATAATGTGAAAAAATTACTTGGAAGATCTAGATGTAGATGACACGCTAATAATCTATCTCATATCAGTTTCTTGTGCCTATGTGGACTGAATTTGGTTCAAGTTAAGATTCAGTCCGTGGCCCTTGTGAACAGGGTACCGAACTTCTAGATTTCATACAAAAAGGCAACTTTCTTGACTGTGTAAGCGAGTAAACGTTCTTGTGTTCACTAAGAATCAGCTTGACACGTCCTTTACTAATATGCCTTTTTGTACGTGTTATAGAACACATGCTTTAACTGTGGTGACGCTGCGCTGTTCCTAATCTAATCACCCGCTATGTCAGGAGGACAAATAGCGGTAGTGAATGTTAGCTCCACGCCTTCTTCAGTTAACGTTGGCGCCTCGTAGCGGTGAGTGGTTAGTTTCAGATCCCGGCCTCTGTATTCCCGGGAGAGGCCCCCGTTTTGAAAGATGTGGAGAAAAACAAAATCCGTTACCCCGTTCTGAATGATGATTTAAAGTTTGCTGTCTTTGTACTATCTGCAATACTTACGTGGCGTCGAGTGGAATGCAAAGTGTTTATAAACGGTGTCTGCAAAGTGTTTATAAACGGTGTCTGCAAAGTGTTTATAAACGGTGTCTGCAAAGTGTTTATAAATGGTGCTTGCAAAGACTGTGAAGTGATGGTCGTACGTTTTAAGGCGCAGCCCTACTGTTGGTTTGGAGAGGCTGTATAAAACCTTTAGAGGTTTTATTGGAAGCGTAGGATGAAGTTATAGCTGTTTGTGTTCTGCGTTTATGTGTATCAGTTTCAAAATTACTTATTTGGTGGGATTTTAGAGGACATTTTTTACATAGAATGCTCGCATAGGAAACGTAGACGCATCGTCATTGTAAATTTTCTTGTAGGTTAGCTTAGTGGTCCCCTGTGTAGAAAAAATGAGAATTATTATTCTTCGAATTTTAGTATCATCTTTTCCTTCACGTCATTATCAGTTCCCATGGGGGTCCAATTAGTTTTAATGATAGTCTACTGCAGCCCATTACATTCATTTTTTATTTACTTGCTTCATTTTCCTCCTTTTTTTCCGCTTTATCTTCTTCTTAGTCCTTCCCTCTTCTACCTACTTGTTCACAGTAGGTGTAGAGGGTTTTGTGATTTCGTTTGATTACACTCAAGCACACACCACAGTCGGTAGGACTCCTTTGGATGAGGGATCGGCCCGTCGCAGAGACCTCTATCTGACAACACAAACACTCACAAGAGACAAACATCCATACCCCCGGTGGGATTCGAACCCACGATCCCAACAAGCGCTCGGCCGCAGACCTACGCCTTAGACCGCGCGGCCACTGGGATCGGCTTTTTGCGCTTTATCACGGGTTTATTTTCCTCGTATATTGTTTCTTCTTTCTTTCTTTCTTTCTTTCTTTCTTTCTTTCTTTCTTTCTTTCTTTCTTTCTTTCTTTCTTTCTAGTAGCCACGCGAGTTTCGAATCGGATCTTCCAAGCCACAAGTTCGCAACAATTATTGCTTCACTCAACTGCATGGTAGGCTCTCGATGTAGTGTTATACCCTATATAATGTATCATACTAAAATGTTTTCGTAAATTGGCTTAATGTAGTTCTAATTCTATGAGCTAAGTACTTCTGGCAAGGGGCAGCCGTGAGACTACATTGTAGATTAGAGCACCATATTATAATAAAGTTAAAAAAGAGTATTAAATATTTATGTAATTTAATATACCAAAATTGTGGTCAAAATGCAGATATTGTGGAGCAGCACCTTTTCCGTACAGGCGAGGAGTATCTTGATTAGCTACGAACAGCTCACGGAATTCGGTTTCTTCCTTTTTTGTTTTCTTCTGTGTTTTTTTCCTTTCTTTGTTTCTTGCTGGGTTTGGTTGTTTGGTTGGTTGTACTGCTAATTCCCTTTCCATTTCTTAATTATTACAGTGATATAACGCTAAATCTCCCTGCTTACCTTATGTTTTCTTTTTCCGCATGTAATGTAAAACTAATAATTTTTTTTTTTAGAAACGGTGTTATTCCAGTCAGTATTTTCAGTTCAAAAGTCACGAGTTTTGGTATTCAGATATTTCAAATTCAGAAGATTTTAATCCTTCGCAACACCACTGTAAGGACCTTAGCTACACGTAGCTTCAGAAATCTCTGTGGTAAGGTACTATGATAGTTAATGTTTTCTGTCCAGTTGATAGCACAATGGCTACATTAAATATGAGGCAGAGTCTAACTCAGCTTGTGCTCCGCTATTGTGCCGTTATAAAAAAGTTTTCGCGGAACCTGTGGTATAAGTTATTTATCTTGTGTGCATAACTTTTGATTTGTAAACACTTAGGTTATACAAAATAAAGCTGTGTGTAGATCGTAGCGCGTGGGGTAGGCACACCAGAACATGTGTGGATATTATCAAGCTGGCGTCCTACCAGCTTTCCTGTTTTGCAATTTGTATGATAATTTTTAGAGGTTCCTCTGCAAGCAAATGAATCACTAAGTTAGTGGGTCGGTCTGGGGGTGTGGCGGCGGGCACGTCGACCATAAAGCACTCCAGTTCTTTTCCTTCTTTGCTTCCCCCAGGTAAAGTAATTACTACCCTCGTACCTAAGCGGGAGTTTCATAGTTATGTATCCGGCGCATGAGAACCAACGCACTCCAGCTGCTGGGCGGATCAGTCCCACTTTCATGTTCGGGATGCCGTCCATCGTTTGGCTTCGTCAGGTGTAATCCGTCTGTGAGATCTATTCTGGAAGTACGGTTTTCGAATATAAGCTTGAACATCAGTCTTCTTGGTTTTTCTCAACCTTTAGAAAATAATTACGCCCTTCGGCACCCATTGTTTTCCAATTAACTATGTATAGCCTATAACCAGATGATGCAGACTGTTGAGCATTCAGAAGATTTTGACGGTGGTATGCACTCATAGTCGTGACCGAAATTTTGGACATTGTCTCTTGTCTAAGTCTAAACCCCCGACAATATTTCGGAGGCTGGATCTACCTCTGTCTTCAGGTGGAAAATGGATGGGAAGAACCTAGTCTGGTGGGGCCCTTACAAAGAGGTGGCCACAATCCGTGTGTTGTCTTAACGTGCCATTAGGGTACATTCTCGCATTTCCCCGTTCCACCTGAAGACAGAAGCAGATCGAGTCTCCGAAACATTTTGTGTTTTTAATGTGGGGTGATGGAAATTCTGCAAAATTGTACTCACGACCAGAGGTTCGCAAATTCCGGGCGCTAGGTCGTCCGTGTGGGTGAGATCTATACAGTGGCCCCTAATATCTGTGTTTCACCCATCTGGCGTCTGTAATTTTGAGGTGGCTCCTAGATTTGTGAAGCTTTTGTGTAGCCATGGTCGTGATTATTACTGATTAACTTCTAGGGTTCATATACTGAATAAAATTACCTACTTTGAAGAAACAAGCAGGTAAATAAGCAAACTTCTCTATAACCATCATCGTCATTGTCATCACTAAACTATCGATGATGTATAATGCGTATAGTTGATTCAGCGTGATCAAATTAGTTTATGAACCAACCGCCATTGTCATCACAAGTCACGTCTTTACAACTTACTAGTCATGCTATTACCATTTTTACAGTCTACGTCATAATCGGTTTCACACTTGGACATTTGTACCGATTAGCACCTTCCGCCATGTAGGCCTATATTTCAGGTCCCCAGGTTAAGTTTTCGATTGGTATGTAGGATATGGTGATTGGTATGTAGTATATGGTGATTGGTATGTAGGATATGGTGATTGGTATGTAGGATATGGTGATTAAGGTTTTTGTTGCTATTCTTTGTCCTTAGCAACAGTTCAGGTATTCGTACTTAAATTGGCCACAATACGTTTTGACGCCTGGTTACATTTTGATCATTCGTAACTACTGCATTTTAGTGAATTCTACCGAACGCATCACTGCTGGCTGTAGAAACAAATTGTAATTCGTTAGTGTCATAATACTGGCAGCGTCTGTATATGACATGCAGTTGATAGGGCATTTTCAAATAAATAAATGCATACCTACCTATTCAATGGTGATAACATTGAATCTCAAAGTAGTGTAGACAACGATTTTTCAAGCAGAGATAATTCTCTTATAATGAAGCAGAAGTTGAAACGCGTGTGGTTTGTTTATTGCTTATCATTACCGC
Organism: Coptotermes formosanus; assembly: GCA_013340265.1. Taxonomy (NCBI): domain Eukaryota; kingdom Metazoa; phylum Arthropoda; class Insecta; order Blattodea; family Rhinotermitidae; genus Coptotermes; species Coptotermes formosanus. Next base: position 3,654,420 of record BLKM01009497.1, on the reverse strand, counting down.
GTTCTAAACCTGGCGGCTAAATATCGCACGTCTGTTAAACAGCAGCCGTTGAAGCTTGGAACTACTTTCCAACCCGCCAGACCAACAGAGACACTGTCAGAACAAAGTGCGAGCGTGAAGTCCCATACGTTTCGTTATGACCAGAGGCATTATTACTAGCCCCGAAATATTCCATACTAGCTTTTATTGCCAATTTAAATACATTTAATTTTAATTGTTTCGTAATGCGTTTAGGGGATTATGCCATTTTACTGAACTGTTTGGCAATGAAACACTTTTTGCTTTCAGTTTCAAAAACGACAACTGCTTGGGAACAGTGTTATCACGGAAATATTTCGGCCTATCAGAGGTTAAGTGATTGGTCAGTTTGGGATGTTAGTAATATCCGAAACTGACGAGTTACTTAGACATCATGTAACAAAGAGTGAAAGGAAAGAAGCAAAGCCAGTTGCAAGCTCAACTCTGAAGCCCGAGAAACTGCAGCGTTGTTGCAGCGTACTACAAATACGAAAAAGAAGAGGAAGAAGGAGGAGGAGGAGGGGGAAATGATGACAATGGTGGTGGTGGTGGTGGTGGTGGTGGTGGTGGTGGTGGTGGTGGTGGTGGTGGTGGTGGTGGTGGTGGTGGTGGTGGTGGTGGTGGTGGTGGAGGTG
>BLKM01009497.1:3639497-3653495 GCA_013340265.1 Coptotermes formosanus | reverse complement strand
CTGGTGGTGGTGTGGGTGGTGGTGTGGGGGGTTTGCGTGGTGTTGGTGGTGTTGGTGGTGTTGTTGGTGGTGGTGGTGGTGGTGGTGGTGGCGGCGGCGGCGGTGGCGGTGGTGATGGTGGTGATGGTGGTGGTGGCGGTGGTGGCGGTGGCGGTGGTGGCGGTGGTGGTGGTGGTGGTGGTGGCGGCGGCGGTGGTGGTGGTGGTGATGATGATGATGATGATTATGATGATTATGACGACAACGGCGACGGCGGCGGCGGCTATGATGATGATGAAACGTGCATAAACAAGTACATTGTTTTTCTATAAGCTATCTCATATTTTGATGTTAAAATAAGTTGTTTCTGTGTTTGAGAAACACGTGATAAAGACACGCAGAAGTTTATTCAAATTGCATATTCTTAACTCCCTTGGTGTGTGCGGACAAACAATTTACGCTCCAGGCGCGTTGCAGCCGACGGCTTCTGTTGTTAGCGTAACGCAGTTGGAAACGTGCAGATCCCAGTGCCCTTGCGGTCCAAGGTGTGAGTCTGCAACCGCTTGATCGCTGGGATCGTGGGTTCGAATCCCGCTATGTCGTTCTATGTTGTGTAGGTAGAGACTTCCGCGACGGGCTGATCACTCGTTCAGAGGAGTGCTAGCGCGCGCGCGCGTGTGTGTGTGTCTTAATTGTGTGTGATCTAGAAACCTCAAAACGAAGCGGTCTAGGACCTCTTTGGCCTGTAACACCACATAAGATGTCTAGAAACGTGATTTGCTTTCAGATGTATTTTGAAATGGTTTTAATTTGGACCTTACAAAAATCATCTGTGGACTTGGACGCTTGATGAGGCTAATTGAAGAACGGGTCAAGTTGCAGACTTTGGCCCCAACTGTTTTGAAATTTCGTACTGTTATAGGAAATTGGTGTTTTAAAATTTAAAATCATCTCTTTTGTGCTAAAAGTTTGTTATTTTACAGTAATTATGCCATGCGGGGCTTCGATACCGGGTCCTTAAGAACTTATATACTGATTCAGCTGTGCCATTTCACAAGGAACTGAAAACTAGTCGTAAGTATCCGAGAGTCATTCTGAGTTTGGTAATACGTAACCACAAGCTTGCGAAACTTTCTTCGAATGTAGAAAAATTGGGCGTTATTTTCTAGGGCTATTTATTTTTACTGTATTTAGTTAAGGAATACTTATGAAAGCGCTTGACAACCCTTTCGCTTCTGCGAACGAGGTTTCTTGCCCAGAAACACTGGCCTCTTTTGCGTCGGAGCCATTAGTAGACACGTTTTCTTCTGCTGTTTCTAAATACGTCAAGCTGTTCGTGCTTTCCTTTATCAGAATTTATAAACTGCCACTTAAATATGGACGCAACTGTATGGATTATTTTATAAATTAATTTCACACGTGATGCATTAATTCATGTCGTATACATTTGTAATATTACAGTTTCACTAAATTATGAATTAATTGGAAACAACACATAAGAATGGAGGGAGCGAACAGAGAAGAAAAACACGTCATAGCATAGGGGCATAAAAGGAAAAATAAAATCAGGATGACCACTGATGTGATGAATTGAAAATACAAGAGGTTTAGTATCCGACAGGTTATTGATGTTGATAAAAATATAAATTCTAAAAAGTATGTCAGCGAAGCCCTATTTCGGAGCAGGTTATATTTGTGTGATAAAGTATCATTTTAGTATGCTGTTAATTTTACAGTTTTCATCTCCAGTTTGAAGTTGTAGAGTGTAAAATGTAGGATTCTCTGCAAAGAAGTGATCTTTTTCACACTTCCCTATACTACTCAGTGCCTGTTTATTTATTAGTATGAGAATTTCGAAGTAATGGCTTTAGTGTCTACGGAATAGCAGACAGCTAAACTAGGAACTTTTTAAATGACATACTTATTATAGCTTTTACATAAGACGTACAAATATAAGCCCAAACATTAACAACATTTTCGCAATCCAACCACGGAGCAGTTAAAAGAAAAGTTGAAGAAGTTTAATCAGTCCGGTGCTACAAAACGGAAACTTTTAATGCTTTCTCTTGGTTTCTTACGAGTACTTAAAGGGAAGCGACATAGTGGGTTTTAAATCCTTAATAAGTGTGTATAAAATCCGGTATTTTTTATTTGTGCCTAAATTTAAAGATACTCTGTAAACCTATATTATATAACAGCGCTTTTAGTATAATAAGTGAGAACAGCCATCAAAACCCAGCGACTGGAATCTATTTAGATCAAGTGCATTCAAGGTCATATTATCATAAACTGTGTCATGTAGACAGTTTTATTACTGTCTATGCGTCGTTCGCTTTCAACTTTTTTGTTATTTAATTCCTGTTTCTCCCAGGAGTGGTAATATTTATATCTCATTAGAACCTAAATAAAACAGACTCCGTGTAAGTGATTTCCTCTTGTATGTCGTCTGATCAATATATTTTCCGTAGTCCATGGAAACAAAAACTTTATTAACGTTTTCACGCAGGCCGTCACGTACTCCCTATCCTGAATCAGTTAAATTCAGTGCACACCTTCATGCACGTTTTCTTTCATGTCAGTTTCAAATTATTTTCCCATCTACGTGTAAGTTTAATTACTACATATTCTTACTTGGGCACTCCATATTTGATGAACATATTTGAGATACTGGAGGACAGCGTGTTTTATCTGCTAGGCGTATGTTTTGACTTCTCTACAAATAATGAGTTTCTTGTGTTACAGCTGTATACTTCTCCTGGTCTCCGGTACATTCATTACGTATTCTGTCTTGCGACAGTCGCATAGCCTCCTCCAAAGCGAGTTCTCCGCAGAGTGTGAGCTAGTGATTCTTTCTTCAAGTTCAAGTATCTTCCTTTTCCTTAAGTTCATCCAGTAGCTCCTTACATCTCCTTCCTCGTTTTCTCTTCCCGTAAGTCTTTTCTCCCATAATGTGTGTTACAACGCTGTTGATATGAAATATCTAACCAATCCAGTTAACCTTCTTTCTCCAATCAATTCTTCCGTACTTTGTTCACATATGCCCCTTTCCATTCTTTTTGGAGACGCCTCGGTTTATAGTATTCCTGCCTGTTTCCGAATATACAATGTACGGAACACATTACTGTTTCATACATAAATAACCTAATTGGCGGTGATTCCGAAACAGACTATAAGATAAGAAACTTCAGACTGAACAACATGGTGACAGCATATGACAGATAGTAAGAGGTATTAGTACGAATGTGAATTAAGTACCTGTTAGAAAACTGATGTGTAGGGCTGGCTGTAATAAGGAAGAGGCCGGGACACCTGGTAGTATTTTTGTTTCGTGGCTGGAAATTTATCGCCGAACTCCTGAATACGGAATATAAATAATTACTTTCGGAATGCAAGTGTGGATATTTACCCGTCTGCTGAAAATATGTTGTATAAATTCCATACCTTTTGAAGGTGGAAGCGCGTAGCGTATATACAATCGCAAATAAACTTCAAGTTCGTACAATGTTTCCTTGGGACTACCTGCCGGTTAACACCGGGCTGTCACTTGGTAGCCCCTTCACCATTAAAGACCATATACTATTTACAAAACTTTTACCATATTAAGTCACTTAGACTTAATTGTCTCTAAATATCTACCCAGATCTTAGCCAGAGCTGTATTAGTATATTTTCGTGTAAGCTACATCGTCCTTCATATTCTTCCGTTTTTTACTCTGAAATTCCTGTTTCCATTCTATAGTTTCTGAACTTCTTCACCTAAACAAAAGCGTGTCTTCATTTACCCATTTCCTTTCTAATTTCTCGCAATTTCCACAACAATTTCCTGCTAACAATCAGTTACCCAGCTTCTTTCTTTCCTACTAACAATCACGCTATCTATCTTCGTTTTTTCTACTAACAACTACGCTGTCAATCTTTGTTCTTTCCTAACAACCACGCTATCCAACTTCCTTCCTTCTTAGTACAGCATTCTATACAGCAAGTAAATTTCATATCTCGATACACTGCTGTTGAACTCTTTTCAGAAATTGTTGTTACCATATTGTGTGTTTCCATATTGTCACATCGTTCTTTTACTTAGAACGATTAAATCTATAAAAATGAGAAGAACGAGGCATGTAGAATGTGTAGGCGACGTATTAAATACACTGAAAATTTATTTGAATGTCGTATGAAAAAGTCTATTCAGAAGGAGATGGATGAATATCATTATAATGGTTATTAGAGAAATTACGTGGAAGTGTTTTGGTGTGAACTTATTTGCTCCAGTATAGGTTATAATACTGGAAATTTGTGGAAGTGGCAACGAAATCTTGGGATCATGGAAGCAAGAAGTTTCTTGAGAAACTGCGTAACTGTATATTTTTTGACAATTTTTTGAGCTTGTAGTCACTTGGTTGTAATCGTAGATATCTATGGCAGAGTGTAAGCAGAGTACGAAGTCCTTGTGGGGCGTATATTATTATTATTATTATTATTATTATTATTATTATTTCTTACTGCAATTGGGTTTTCACCCCGTGGAAGCAGTCTTACACCAGTACAGACACCACAATGCAATAACACATACATAAACGGAACAGCAGAAATTGCAGTACGCATATTGGCAGTTCACCCACACAATACAATGTGCCTACACTAATATAATATACCTACATAACTACAATATACCCACACAAATACAGCATACCTATACAAGTACTATATCCACTTAAATACAATATACCCATACAATTGTAATATACCTACACAAATACAATCTACCCATATAACCTAGAGCTGTTCTTGTAGCACCAGGTGTGAGGCTCTCACAGCCTCACTGACGAAGATTCAAGTCTTCTGGGATGTTCAGGTGTGTAGACGTGTAAATAGTTACGAATATTTCGTAGAAGCTTCGCCGATCAATTTGATGCACTACGCTCCTCCAAAGACGCCTGTCACTAGTCACCAGTCGAGCCAGCGTAACATCCGTGCGTTCATGTCTGCCAAAAAGTGGAACTGATGGTTTCTAATGGCGGTAGTGGTTCGTATGAATTAACCATATGCAAGCATTACAGTCACAAGAACATACCTCTGAGTGCAGAGGCAATACCAACCTTTCCCGGTGTAAGCACTAGCAATGCTTTCAAGTGATGAATAATTAACTATACACAATGGGAGGGGTAGCTATGGTAAAATTCACCGTTGCTGATTTCCGAAGTAGCATCCGACTGCGTCCTGATTCTGGTGTCACTGCCATGGGAGGATAGAGAAATTTTTTTGTGTGCTTTAAACATGATGGCTGCGTGAAATGTAAAATGTTTTAATGTTTATTCGGTAGCAGCATACATTGCTTCATATAAGTTATACATGTGATATTTTGCATCTACAAAATCTGTATGATTATTTTTGTTTCTTGCCAGATGAAAGCGTGGCGACACTGCGAAACTTGAAATTCAAGTGGGCCGCCACTGAAATATCTCTGTCTCGTTTGCAGTTGCTGCAAAGTCAGCTTCAATTTCAGCTGCTGAGACTTGCGTGTCAAGAAACAATGAACACGGTATCTCTGTCAGGAGAGAACTGCCCGACTCTTAGCAACGCATGACACTGTAATACAGCCAATGTTACTGCTGTGGTACAGGCCAGCAGGTTAAGGTTCGTGCTTCCTCTCTGATCATTTTCTAAGAGATAACACCAGTTCGCGCTATCAACTTGCGTGAAGTACCAAACAGTTATACAACTGCTTCGTTACTTTTATAACAATTTTGTGAAATGGTAGGGCAGGAAATTAGTTTCTTCTCTATATGAGTTTTACATCGAAGCTTCCTTTTTCGTAATTCAGTCGAAATTAGTAATCCGTCTGTATATCAGCGGAAAAGTATACGGTTTCTGCTTCACTGGATTCTGCTGTAAACGTGCCATAAATAAATGTGTATCCTAATAAAGGGTATAGATTCGTGTACAAGAAACGTGTTCCATTGGGTGTTTCGTAAGAGAAATTCACTTCATAATGTCGAAAACGCAGTGAAAATATCCATCTGGGAAATAACAGCAGGGTAGTTGAAAGGTCTGAAGGGAATAGACCACTATGAAGATTATTTGTACAAAAGGACATAGTACAAAACGAGCTCAAAAAAGGTAGGTAAAAGGATGTAAAATTTATTAATTCTGCTTTGAATAAGGATCGGTGACGTGCTTTTGTGAACACGATAATGAAATTTCGGTTTCCATAAAGGGCAGCAAATGTATTGACCAGTGTAACAACCATCAGCTTATCAAGAATGACCATACCCCATCGAGTTAACAGTAATTCCGTTCAGTCCTTTATTTCTCCACGTACTGACTCGAAAACCACCACATGTACAAGAGACATCACAAAACCCGCGTCAAAACAACATTAAACACCGAGACAGAATGGAAAAAAATAGTTAAGTTGAATTAGGTCTGAGAACAAAGTTAAAATGAAGACCACGGAAAAGGTTATACATGAGTATGATGACGTCATACAAACTTATGACGTGATGCGTTAATAATACTACTACTAATATAATAATAATAATAATAATAATAATAAAGGGGTACATACAGACAGATATAATAATTAAAAACAAGAAATAAGAAACATGCATACTGATAGATGTGGCAATACCAGCGGACAGAAATGTCACACAAAAGGAAGCAGAAAAAAAATAAAATACAAGAGTTTATGTATAGAGATACAGCGAATGTGGAACATGACATGTATGGTTATACCCGCGGTAAGTGGAGCCACCGGAATAGTAACAAGAGGCTTAAGGAAACATTTAGAAGCCATACCGGGAAAACATTCAGTAGATCAGCAGCAGAAGACACCTATACTTGGAACATCGCACATATTACGGAAAGTATTGCGGCCTGAAACGTGATACCTGAGCGATGGGGTCACCGCTGGTTCAAGAGAAGTACCAGGGAGAAATGGCCTGTGAGAGAAGAAATAATAATAATAATAATAATAATTATTATTATTATTTAATCGGTATTTATTAACGTGCAGGCTTAACAGCACACATGCCAATTATAAAGCCAGCACAAAACACAAATATAACACAAAACAGCACAAACACGTAAAAGAAACACTAAACAAACAAACAAACAAAATACAACGATATTGCAGGAAAAGAAATATAAAAGTATTGGGGCAAAACCCCTATACTCTGAAGAAGCACAGATACGTTTATTTAAAAATGTCCCAGTTCAGCGCAAGATGTTTTAAAGAAGTAACGGGCTGCCTAAAGATATCTGTGGCTTTGCACACACGGTTAGCGGCCGTAACACGTCGCGCTGACGGAGAGTTTTTACACGTAGCAGTGAACATAGAGGACGTTCTGACATTACCAGAAGGAACACGTATACCGGTGGTATCCAAGAGAGACGGGCAACATTTTAAACCCGGATAAACAGAAATAAAAAAGAATACATCCAAATGAAGTGTTCTGTCGTGCAGGATATGAAGCTTCAGAAATTCAAGAAAATCATGGTAACATGGTCATGAGCAAAAAAAAAATTTTTTTTGACACAGGGCTACGAACTTCCGCTGGATGCCTTCCAGCTGTTTGGCGTCAGTGGCCGTTATAGAGTTCCATACAGTTGAGGCATACTCAAGTTTGGGTGCAACTAGTGTTAAATACAATATCAGGAGGCTATGAAGGGTAGAAAAGGAATAGGTTACAGTTCGTATTAAGCCCAGCATCTTTATAGATTGGGAGAAAATGTAGTCTACATGTGCGTGGAAATGCAATTTTGAATAAAGTTGTACCCCGAGGTCTTTAATAGTATCAATACGTGTTATAAACAAGTCACTTATGTTATAACTGTAATAAAGAACATTTGTTTTCATAGTGACGGCAATAACCCTGGTGTTGCTTGTGTTTAACTTCATGCAGTTAGCAGAACACCAACCTTGTATGGGATTGATGTCAGATTGCAGGAGAATGCAATCGTCAACGGAATTTATTGCACGAAAGGTTTTATCATCATCAGCAAATAAAAAGAAGTTAGAATACTCAATTACTTTACAAAGGTCCTTATTGAATATATTAAAAAGCAAAGGGCCTAGAACAAATCCTTGTGGGACCCCCGAAAGAACTTCAGAAGGTAACGAAAAGGTGTCTAAGATGCGTACAGATGATTGCCGATTAGTCAGGTGGTTACAAAACCGGTTCACGTAACCATTAAGAAGCCCGTACGCACAAAGTTTGTAAAGTAAAATAGGATGCGAGACAAGGTCAAATGCACTGCTAAGGTCAAAGTAAATGGAATCAACTTGACGCTGAGAGCTGACTAAAGGAACAATAAAATCGAGGTATGTTACTAAATTAGTTGTAGATTTAAATTTTAAAAAACCATGTTGACTGGGATTTAGTGCATGTTCCAAATAATGTGACGTGTGATCGTGTATGGCAAATTCAAAAACTTTGGAAAAGTTATTTAAAAGAGAATTTGGTCTGTAATTACTAACGGAAGAATTGTTACTTTCTTTTCAAAATGGGCACAATAACCGCTTTCTTCCACTGCGTTAGAAAGTGTTCCTCTGACAAGCTAAGATCAAAAATATATTTTAGCAGCGGTGCGAATATTATGGGACAGCCCTTTATGATTAAACTAGGTATACCATCAGGACCGACAGGCTTAGAGGGTCTAAGGCGTTTAATGGTCTTTAAAATGTCTAATTCGGTAATGGGAGGCAAGTGCAAGAAGTCACTGGACAGTAGAACAGAGTGGGGGCCAGCCGGTGTAGCAGTATTGTAAGCCGACTGGAAGTATTTAGCAAAAGCTTCAGCTACCACAGGGGGTTCAACTACATTGGTACCGTTTAGGTCAAGATGAATGGTGTACGAATTATGTTTCCTAAAGGAGGATACATACCTCCAAAATTTGTAAGGTTGAGTTTTTTAGATCATCGTCTATGCTCTTATACCAGTTAAGTCTGTCGGACTTAACTGTAATTTTAACAAGCTTCTGGTAGTGGGAAAATTTGCTATAATAATAATCGTTTTTGCTTTTCTTGTATCGTCTATAAAAGTAGTTTTGTTTCCGAATGTAATAAATTGATGTTTGAGAAAACCAGTGAGGAAATCTGGACTTTCTAATGAAACTGGGGAACTGCGAAATCCATAGCTTTAAGAATAACATTGGTAAAACTGTCTACTGCAGTTATCTACTCTGTTATTACTGTCCACTGACGACCTGTCATAATTAGAAAGAAAACTGAATAACAAGCTATAGTCACCTGAAGCATATTTACGGTAGGAATGCACATGATGTGACGGAGAATTATGTAAATCCAAAAGAATTTCAATGACAACAGGCGAATGAAAGGCATCGGGCTTGACAACTCCTACGTCGGCGAGGAATGTGCCTACACGATTGAAATAAGTAAAAACTAGATCTTGAGAACTATCAGTCAACAGGCATTGAGTCAGATCCAAGAGGCAGGTTGAGCTGTAAATTGCCTCACCCTTCAATTTTGAATAGAAATAACAGTTTGGTAGGGGCAAACCTGTCTCCCAGTTAAAATTACGAACACTGAAATCCCCAATCGAAAGAACACAGTGATTTTTAGTATCAAGGTTTTTCTCCAAAGAACAAAAATATTTAGAAATGTATTCCGGTTTAGTATCGTGGGGGGGGGGGGGGGAATAATGATTCCCAATCAATAAACTTCGGCCGTTTTGGGTGGAAATTTCGACCCCGACGCATTCCCCATCAAACTGTAGATATCTGCCTTTAGAGGTACGAACTCTAGACGAAACGGCTATTAGAACACCACCACCCCTAGATTTAGTACTACTAAACCTATCAGAACGGAAAATAGTGAAAGAATCGGGGAATAGTTTGTGGTCGAAACACATGTCATTTAACCGTGTCTCAGTTAAACAAATAATTTGGAAATGAATGGAAGACACGTTATCAAACAATTCAGTTTGTTTGGTCCTAAGACCTCTAACATTTTTATAAAATATTTCGAAAGTAGTTTTAGACTGAGTATCAGACATGGAAAAACCACGCGTGTCATAGTCACAGTAGTTAAGCATTAGGTACGTGGTGTAGCGCCTCCCCCGTGGGCCACATCTGTCAGTACAAGGGGGCCGGATGTAGGGGCAGCCAGACTACTGGTCGCACTAGGTGACGGGGGCCTAGGTATGACATGTGCATCCGAATTAAAAATTTGATCAGGACTTAAGACGTCCATAAAATGGTGCAATTAAACACCCGTCAGGCCACACCCCTCTGTTGTAGATGAGAGGAAAGGCATAATAATAATAATAATAATAATGTCATATTCTTTTTTATGTAGGTGTTGGCTTAACAGCACAGAGGTTAATTATAAATCAAGCAAAAATATACGGATACATAAAATCTAAGAAAAACACACACCACGAGAGAAATCAAGTACTGTCCGAAAGGATTCCAGCATGCACATGTCGACTCAGCAGCCATAAACAGCTTAAATAGCAAACCATTTGTGGTAGAATAACACAAAAACACACAAAAAACTAGTGACACGTGCATTTAAGTGAAAGGAAAACATCAGTTAAGTGCGAGTCATGGCAATTTTTATCAAACTGATGACGTCCAACTGGTTTTCGTGATATTGCCGGCAGCCGAGATGGTGTTGTGGGGAAACCATTCTGCCTTAGTAGTTACAAAATACGGTTTAATTCATATACTATCGGGTGGATACGCAGGCAAGCACTTTCCTCCGGTTATAAAGCAGCCAGGGAGTGACCTGATCAGTTACGTGCATATGGTACCGAAATTGAGAATATGTGGACCTACACCTCCACTATCCCGTAAGCATTCGTAGTGTGTTCCTAAATACGTACGGGGCTCGTTTCGCCTCCTTTATTTCGTCTCCATGAAGGGAAGAACAGACGACAGCGCCACACCGTGCAAAGACTGTCCCACATATTGTTCTCTGAACATCCGGCATTGTTCTGTTTTGAGCGAAATCTGTTATGGGACTCTAAAATATTAAAACCTTGAATTCAGGCTTCCCCTGCGGTGTAAATGAGATCTTCGGTCTTCTGGTATGTTACACAGCGTAGATTGGTATTTAGTAACCAACTACGAATGTGCGGTACGCAACATACCGGAAGAGCAAAGATCTCATATTTAAAGCTATTTTAAATCTATTTGTAGTGTGAACCTTAAATCGCGCTAAAATAATGAAGCAGACATAGCATGATCTTTGTGTAACAGAAATTCGTAACAAGTTCAGGTACAAATGCCTATGAGCTTGACATATGTAGAGGCAAGCCCCGATATGCCGCCACCCTCTCTCAACGCCCATGGAAGTCTGTGAAAAGAAATTCCCTATTATGCAGTATATGTCTTGTGGGCCGGGATAGCTCAGTGGGTATAGCGACTCGCTACCGGCTGGACGGTCCGGGGATGGAATCCCGGGGGGGGGGGGACGATATTTCTCAAACCTGTCCAGACTGGCCCTGGGGCCCACACAGCCTCCTGTGCAGCGGGTAACGGGTCCCTTCTCCCGGAGTAAAGCGGGCAGGTCATGACGTTGACCACCCTCCTCCATCTACCGCCAAGGTTAAAAAAGAGTATAGCTGTACTTCTACTCCGCCTCTGGGCCTTCATGGTTTGTTCTGTGGTGAACGTTATGCTTACAGTACCCTGTTTACCGCCACCCCCGATATACCGGCACAAACTGCAGCGAATAAACCGTAGCGCTATATCCGGGCTTGCCTGAACGTTCGTAAAATCTCAGTTGACTGTTTTGGTTTTTATAACGAAGATGGAATGTGTTTACTGCGCGGTACGGTATGAATATTTAAATGTAATTCAGGTTAGTCTTAGTCTTTAAAGCGCTGAACACGGTCAGACTTGATATGAGTGAGCCACATCCGTGGAGCACATTCTTTCTTGGGAAGCAAATATCTGATGGAATTGCCCTAAATTCCATGCCTTTTATGAAACCATAAAGGTCATTATCTCTTCACAAGAATCAGCCAGTAGATCTGTCTCGAGTCACTTTAATCCAACCGCAATATTCCCATGGTATTTCCCCCCCCCCCCAAGACTTGTCTTGCTGTGTGCACCAAATGTCATATGTGAGTCAGACTCTGCCAAAGATCTGTTGAATTTCGTGCAAGTCTGCGCTTCTGTTTTCGTTTAATTTCTGTCGTGCTGGTTTAGTTGTTAGTTGAGGACAGATGGAAAAGCAATTAATCGGCTCTTACCAAAACTCAACTAATAAATGTTAAGTGTTTTTTACCGGTATCTCTTGTCCTACCTTGCATTTCGTTTGAGTAATTACAAATTCCGTTTGTGTCGTATGGAGGTGTGATTTATTATATTGTCCGAATGTTTGTCAGAAACCAACTGTTCCCCTTCTGCCTGTCGGCAGGTCATTTTTGATGTGAAAAATTTTACTCTGTGACACTCTGTTGTTAATATTTCTCCTTGTACTGTGACATATGTAAACAAACACAGCGAATTATTTAAAGTTCATATTATTGTGTCTATAACGAAATAGCTTGAAGTGATTACAATTGTTATCTCTGAGTGGATACATAACCTGTGGGGAATTTTGTGTGATGTAAATGCAATGGATTGTTTATAAATTTTTCATAGCCTCGTCGCATTTAGGGACATGGAGCGCTGTCGTTATATCCCACAGGACCAGATGCGTGTAGCTAAATTTGTCATACAAAACAATCCTTATCAATTCATGAGTCTATAGGTATTGTGTTCATTAAATGGCACCTTTTCAACTTCTTGCCTTATACAGTCTCCATGAATATAATGAAAATGTTTGATGAATTACGATTGAATTGGGAGGAAACTTCATAAATTTGAAAATGGTGAAGTTTTTCCTGTCCACACCGTGAAGGCATGGAGGGGGAGTACAGGTGTAGCTCCACTCATTCTTAACCTCGGCTCTAGATGGAAGTGAGTGGTCAACTTAACTCCCTGGCCACTTTACCTCCGGGAACGAAACCCGATACCCAACGCATAGGAGGCTGGATGGTCCCCAGCGCAAGGTTGGGCTGTTTTGGAGAAGGGAAAACCTCTCGCTCCTGCCTGGGTTACCCGGTCCGTCCAGCCCGTAGCTACTCGCTATCGCGGCTCCTAGAAGGAAACTTCGTTGTGTAGTTAGCGATAACTAGTGATAAATTGGGAGTAAAACGGAAATGATTTAGGCAACGGAATATGGAAGATATTTTTGGTATATGAAAAGTCTAAAGAAACTGGAAAATAGACGTAATAGACAAGAGTGGGGAGGTTATACATAGGAGGCCAAGGCCTGATGTGGGACTGTTGCGCCATAGAAGAAGATGAATTCGAATAAATTTGGATATCACTAGTCATCACCTGGTTTAAAATATTATTCCGGCATTTTTATGGAGTTGCTGAGGAAAACACGAGAACATTTTGCCATTTTAGCTGGTATGTGGACCGGCGTCGGGGCGTGGAGTTTTCCAACTGCGTTTTATAGACAATTATTAGCTAAGTAATTCCGTGGAGTATGGTTTTCTTTAAGAAGCTGATAGTTCTCTTTTATACAGCGTGGGCCTTTATTACGCTCTTCATAGTGTCCCGTCAATGGGCCCTAATCTGAGCCTGTTGATTCCGGTCTACACCCTCCTGCGTCAAGTTTAATTTTAATATTGCCCACCCATGTACGCTTTTATGTCCGCCAAGTTGTCTGATCCCTTACTTTTGTCTTTCGGACGAAAGTTTGGTCTTTGACACAGACTGTACATTATTCAAAGCACGTCTCTTGTGGTAGGCTACAGACTTCAGTGTTTTATCTTGTGAACGTGACGTGAAGGGTTTTCTGAAGAGCTGGAAGATCTGTGACGTTCGAAACTGCAATAGGGTGTGACTTGGTAGTAGATTCCACTTCCACACCGAATTAGGCCTGCCTTGATTTGTAACTGTAATTGAATGGATCAAGGATGGATTAACCAGCTCAGAAATAGCAGAGCTTGTGTGTGTGTGTGTGTGTGTGTGTGTGTGTGTGTGTGTGTGTGTGTGT
>BLKM01009497.1:3608673-3629525 GCA_013340265.1 Coptotermes formosanus | reverse complement strand
TGTGTGTGTGTGTGTGAGACCAGGTGTTGAGTGTGTGTGTGTGTGACCAGGTGTTGTGAGTGTGTGTATGACCATGTATGTGTATGTGTGTGTGTGTGAGAGACCAGGTGTGTGTGAGTGTGTGTGTGAGCGTGTGTATGTGTGACCAGGTGTTGAGTGTGTGTGTGACCAGGTGTTGTGAGTGTGTGTATGACCATGTGTGTGTATGTGTGTGTGTGACCAGGTGTGTGTGTGTGTGTGTGTGACCAGGTGTGTGTGTGTGTGTGTGTGTGTGTGTGTGTGTGACCAGGTGCAGCAATGACGCTTTACACCTACAGTGCATAGGTAGAGGAGGTCAGACTAAAGAAATAAAGAAAAGCTACCATGACGACTAGAGGCACACTTCTTCGGGTGTCACTTTCAGCTCGCTAGCACATCACTAGAAACTTTTATAATTCAAATTATACCGTTCCTTTGAATGTGAACTCTGTCGTATCAAATTTAGTAGTTTTACTGCGTATGCATTTGACGTAGGGAGCTTTGACTCCATAACGAGGACTCAGAACAGCATTCAGAGTCCACGAGAACCATCACTTAGTAGCGTTTCTGGCCGAATGGACCTGCTCTGTGACCTCAAAACTTCGCCGTTAAATTAAATTATGAAAATAAATATTAAATAGCACAAGAATATTACTTAAAATTTAGGGAGAAGAAGTAATAGGAATGTTGAGAGCTTTGTAATTAATCTTTCCTTGATTTGTACTTTAACATAACGTTATTGTACTCGTAATTAAATCGGACATGTGGCACGCATAAGGGAAATAAATGCATAAAAGCAAATTGTTAAAAAACGTGAAGTGACGGCTCTGAAGACAGCCGTCGCCGCAGGTGTGACGGTAGTATTACGTGCAATCAATATGCTTGGTAAATAAGAAGTGAAGGAACAAATTCCGGCCTCCTTAATTTGGTTTATTCCTTTTTCTTCTGATGAATTACGATCAGCGTTATCAGTGGTCGGTGGAGGGCTTGTTTGAATACGGGTATGAACATTTTGAGTCTTAACCGGTGACAATATCTGTATCAATGAAGTAACTCTGGTATATTCAAGGACGGAACTGCGCACTGTTTGCTTGTTTATAATAGGTGGGTACATTTGGTTTTTGTTTTGTGTAATGAATAGCAGACTCAAGTGGCCTTGGGTAATATATTTCTCCTTTGAACATTTAAGTAAGCGATTTTAATCCCAGAAGTCATTAATTACGCTGTACCCAAATAGGGGAATGAACCGGCACAACCTCAAACTGTAGGAATTGTCAATATTACATGGGAAATGTAGAATATGAATGACTCTGTTGTGTAGTTTCTACAGTCGCTTGTGACTTGGTGTTTATAAAACTCGCAACACTTGGTATCTGTAGATTCAGCGCTTAAAATGTGGACGAAATACAGGGAGTTGTCTGATTCCACTTTGTCACTGAATTGTATTGTTCAAATGGTATTTGAGCTTACATAGTTTGGGCCTAATTTCCTTTTAGAGTAATAGAAATTACTTGGCACAGTGGTCATTGTGTGATTAGTTACTCTCAGTCATGTCAGTCGTCAGACTAGACTTTGAGCTGGCTGGATGTAATATCCATCGTCCAGTAGACTGTAACGTTTTAACCGCATTCCGCATAACACACCCCATCCAACCTCCTCTCTGTAACGTCCCTTCTGCCGCTAGCGTTACAGGCGAGAGATCGTGATGAAATATGTTTGATATCTGAACAAATAGGCAGAAGGGGAATTAAAATGACGATAAATTTATATTAAAATATATTTACTTACTGTTTTATATCCAGAGCCTGACCATGTGGGGAACATGAATTTATAATCCTATTTTTCGAGAAGTCCACAGGGAATGAGGTAGCTATATTTTGTAATATCACTAATTACCCGCGTCGATTTCAGCTGTATAATTCAAACGTTAATATGACGTAGCCAGTACAGTCAGGCACCCCTGCTTCACATTCATGCTTCGGACTGCAATCGCGAAAAAATTCGTGTGATACTCTTCCTGTGTAGGTCTTAAAGTCAGTCTGGACATTGGGCTGTGTGGGTCTCATAACCAGTCTGGACACGAGGCTGTGTGGATCTCATAACCAGTCTGGACACGAGGCTGTGTGGGTCTCATAACCAGTCTGGATCCCAGGCTGTGTGGGTCTCATAACCAGTCTGGACACGAGGCTGTGTGGGTCTCATAATTAGTCTGGACACGAGGCTGTGTGGGTCTCATAACCATTCTGGACACGAGGCTGTGTAGGTCTCATAACCAGTCTGTACACGGGCTGTATGGGTCTGAGAGCCAGTCTGGACACGAGGCTGTGTGGGTCTCAGAGCCAGTCTGGTTTCCGCGTATTGAATCAGAATTTCTACCCTTACCAGGAATCGAAACCCAAATCCTCGATCTTTCACTTCGTAGCCTAGCCACTATACTGAGCATGCTGTTCTGGATCCGAGGTCACCGTCACACTCCTCGATTCACTTTCATGACATTTTCCACAAAATATTTAATTCAGTAACCTGTTCAGTTTATAACTGTTTATTACATAACTAAGTACTTCAAAACACGAATGCCAGCAGAGCAATTCAACACCACCACAGCTGATCTGTGTTGCACGTTTACACATTCTTGGTGGAAGAGTTTGTCCTTATGCAATTTCGAGCAAGGAAGCTTTCAGGCACTTGCTCGTCTAATCAGAGCAATAATAGAAGGCAGTTTAAGACTGTCGTCCTATGTGTGTATGTTATACCGTCAACGAAACGTATTTCTCAGGTGTGTACCACAAGGTAACTGTGCGTTTGGACGTGTGTATTCTGAAAGATAGAATCGTAACAGATCAGTGTTTTAGCATAGAATAAAGCACAAGTAGCAAGGAAGGGGCTGATGTAGGAAAGTGATGGGGGAGTGTGGGAGACGGGGCGCTAAAGAAATAATTTCCCATTGAATTTCAGTGAATTTTCCACTAATAATTTAAAGTGGCCAAGAACGGTAACTCACCCAAACGCTTTTTTCGGTATTGTCTTAAAATTTACATAAACATTTCATATAATAGAAAGTAGAATAAACGTTACAAATGGCAGCAATATTTTTGCACCTTCCAGTTCATATAATCCTCCTATTTTACTCGATTATTCACAACCATTACAAATGGAAACATTATCATTAAACAAGGCACGAAGAAAGAAATCTAAACGTAAGCCAGACAAGTATATTGAAATATCCACCAGGCTTTCTGTATTAAGTCCTCCATTCTATCTAACTAACTAACTAACTAACTAACTAACTAACTAACTAACTAACTAACTAACTAACTAGCTGGCTGACTGACTCCATGGGGCATAATTCTTCTTGACAAAGTAGTAGGTCCTCAGTCAATAAGGAAACACCACGCAGATCTGCGCTCTTGTGGGATATTACGCAGCGTAGAGTGGTTGTTCTGTACCGACGTTTCGGGAAAAACTACCGGCCCCATCTTCAAGGGTCAAGAAGACTTGAATCTTCTACAACACAAGTTAGAAAGTCGAGTGTCGCACTATTTCTCTATTTTTACCTGCGAGCTACGCTTCTTAAAATAGTTTCAGTAGTTTCTGCTTTCACTTTCAACCGATTGTGTTATGTTTTAGTAGGCTAAATTTATTTTAATGCTCCTTACAGCTCATACTTTTAATGCCTGTCAGTACAGTGTCAACCCTTTATTTTTCGAAGCGCAAACTGGAGTTAGTCGATTTTCTAAAAAGAACAGTTATCTTAAGAAAGGCAGGTTTGAGGTCTTCGCTCGTCTGGGATTTTACGCAGCGCAAATCGGTAGTTACCTAAGTTTCGGTGCAACCTGTAGGTCCTATATTCTGAGGTCAAGAAATCCACGGCGGCGGAAGCGTGAAGTCACGCCAATACAAGTCGCGTACAATAAAAGAACCCTCATTAAAGTCTAGAATTTTATTTGGAATATTTCTCGGACGTTTTAATTTGTGACAATAAGGAATGAGATGTCTGTAAGGCGATTAGCCATAACAGTAGATTTTTACTTGCAGCAAATAAATAAATAAATAAATATTAAGGAAGCCAGTGAAATGTGCATAATAGAAAAGAGCGCGTCTGGAAAAGTATGTGTGCCTTATTTTAGATTACACGAACCAATAACTGTTTTTACTGCATGCCGGATAGGAATTTCTTGCAAGAAACTCGGTCGCACAGCAAACATAATAAGCTGTGTAGGCCAAACCAATGACGCTACGGGAGGGTGAACTGTCGAGACGTCAGAGAAACTTAATTAATTACAGGATTTCATCTTCTGCTACTGTGGTCTCTTCATTTTCCAAGAATTTTCTCATTTTCATCCCATTGTCGGTTTACTTACTCGCCTTAATTATTCTATGCTTATGTAGTTGCTACATTCCACTCTGTAACTTTGAGATATCGGATGACGAAGACGGATTGAATTTATTTCTACACTTTAGACACTGGAGCCACCGAGATCGGCACGAAATGGGAAGGAGTTGTTTATAATTACATGTGCATTTAGCGAAAACTGATAGTGTATAATGCATGCAGCTGGCTTGGAATTCCATCGGCAGCGGACAGTTACTTCTTCGCCTGAGTGTTTCTTTATTTCTCGAGGACATTAGGCCTACTCTTGGAGTTTAAACAGTTGCATAGGTAGTGTAGTACGAGATGGTAATTGTGACTTGATAGTGCATTAGAAGGCAGTTTTCATGACGCCTTCAAAAATATTTTCTCTGTGAACGTTATATTGGACATTGCAGTTATATTATAATCGGTTACCTTTGCATTCAAGTGACTGAGGATTACATCACAGGGTAGGCTTCTGTGGATGCACTAATATGTGCATACTGGCGTTGCATGAAGTCAAATGTATTTCCTTTGTCAGCTACGTAATTGTCAAATACCATACAGGAAACCCTGCACGATGCTGTTAGTTAACGTTTCAGCGTGAGTCCGAATCTCCTCGCAGTGGCAGCAGATGCAAACTACACCTTGCTGCCTTCTTCATGGATTGTGTCTTAGAAACTTGAATCTGCGAAAGTTATTCTGCCTAGGTATTTAATATTATTTTCATGTTTTTATTGGCTTTTTCCTCCATGAGATGCAGACCGTGAATAATTTCACGCTCGTGACGTCAGCTGGAAATATCGGGTGCTGCACTGCAGTGCTCTTGCTAGTTAGCTGGGACCCGTGGTTCCTGATTTTCACACAGGCAATAAATATACAGGGGGTGGCCATTGTATGTGGCAATATTCTAATCGCTGTTTTGGTGAATCGAGTTGAATATGAGAAACACAAAAAATTAAGTATTTTTAGTACTAAAATTTTCTTTAATATAAACTCCTTACTGCTTAAAAACTACACCTCTAAGTGGTCTTGTATTGCTATTAAATGTCTAAAAGAACGAACTCCCGTTTAAGTGTAGCATTACTGTACGTTATTAATCAGACATGATAGAGAACAGATGAGGTGAAGTGTTTGAAGGGTTGATCCGTGGAACGTTAGAGATATTCTTCCAAATACAAAATTAACGTAACTTTGAGTAATGGGATGTTGTATAAATGATGTAGTTAGAATGAATGTGGAATGCAGCAATTGCTATGAGCTTCGATGCACTGTGCTAGCATTTGTCTCTGGGAGCTGAGAAACGTCATGAAGAAGTCCTTTAGTTAGGATAGTCAGTTACGGCAAAGTAATCGATGCGTTTCCCTTTGTAATGGAAAGAACTCTTTGAGTTAATGTAACTTAGTTAGGTTGATTAAATGGGCTATATAGTCGACTTAATTGGTATTTGTAAGAACATGTTCTGTGCACTTCAACATTCTGTCGCACAAATAAAACGCGGCGCAATGTTCCCAAATGACGTCACATCCTGGGCTTTCTGACGCCTGTGAGGCATTCAGACCCGTCACACAGGGTAAAAGGAAGTGTTGCCTATCTACCCCGGAGGTTCTCTACCTGGTGGCAAGTGAAGACAGTATCTTGCGCGCTTCGACCTTCCGTTCTGTTGCTGATACCGCCATTTTTGCATTATACGGGGACACGTACTGAAATTGTTTGTCACGAGAAAGGTAAAGGGACCCGTTTTGTTGCGTTTTGTAAAGAAATAGTATGATATAAACACTGACTGACGAGTCCTTTATTATAAAACAAATTTATATTTAATTTGTCACTTCTGTTTCAGTACATTGTGATCTGTCAGTCCAAGGAACCTACTGTCGCTTGGCTTTGCCGTCATGAATGTGATCGTCTACACGCCTACATATTTAAGACAGAATAATAGAACAGCCCGAATGCTCATGGGAAGTGCGGCGTGGGGGTGTTTTATACAGGGCCCTCTAGTCATGTGTCGTAACTGACAAGATATTACCGGATCCCAACTTTGTAATTTTATTGTATTCGTGAAATATATTATACCTATGAGCTTAAACATTTAAATCCGAGTGGTGAGTATGTGCACAAACTGCTGTAACATTAGGAAATTCTGGTCTTGCCGCACAGTGTGTTTATGTGTTTATGTGTTATGTGTTTATGTGTTTTGTATGACTCTCAGAGTGAAGAGTGGTAATCTCCCTTCGCAGCATTCATCAGATTTTTTTATAATGGACATTAACTGTGTTCTCTGTGAGACAGGAATAGAGGTTGTGCGTAATGTAGGGTCAGATTTCTTAATACTTGATCCTGCTTGGGCTGTACGTTCACAATAAGCTGTCTGATAAATTTCTTGTTTGGATAGACGGCCTACTGGTATTTTTCTTGAGTTTCTTCAGTCGAGTCCGCCGTTCTAAATACTGTATCTCTAACGCACTGTCAGTTGCAATCTGAAACTTCCAACTATATATAAAATTTTTAAACCAAAATTTGTATACGCCTGCACCTATGTTTACGCAGGTCATGTACATACGTAGTACACGGCCTTTCCCGCCTCATAAGACAGTTTTTCTTTTTTTCTCCTGGAAAATGTCCCCAAGAATCACCTTGCTCCCTAATACTGGAAGGTGTTAAATCCGTAAGCACTACCGTGCTCGTTATAGATTGCGTCGGGTCACTTGTAGCATCTTTTGAGACGGGAAATATGGCATGTATCTCTAATCCCAACTTTCAGTTTGCATTGTTTGTTTGGATTATATGTCGTGCCTCTTCTTATTTTCCATCTATTCTTTGGTCATGCAGTACCCTTTTTGCTCTTGGTTCTAGTAGATGAACATTTGACGAGCCCATCACCTTTACAGCCTGCATTTTATAATCACTTCTGTATGCATTGGTTAAACTTCTCCATTGGGAACAGTTAAAATGTCCCTTTCGGATTATTTTTGGCATGGTACCTTTAAATATATTCCAACCATTGAAGTTAATCAAAAGTACCTGTAGTCTTATATTATTTAACGTTGCATAACATGTGAAGTTAATACAATCCCGCTAAATTCTTTACAATGTACTCGGTAATTCCTCTTACAGTCTCATTATTTACTTCAATTAAGCTTGTTTGCCTTGCCATGAACCACGTGGAATTAAGTTTAATTCTTTGTCCCTCAACCCTCTAGATGCAGCAGATCTTTACTTCTCTCGATTTGTATTCCAGTGTCTGCTTGGTACTTCATTTTTGTCTTAATTCAGTGTACGGTGGTAGAAATTTTTGTGGCAGCCTTCTGTGTCCGTGATAACTTCTGCTAATATATCAGGCTTGTTCCATTCTTTGCTGTTTGGTGTTCAGGAACCTTACGGGAGGAGACTTTATAGAAGACCTTATGCGTTCAGCCGGACCTTAGAATAATGTGTTGTAAATGTTCACACTAACTGATGTTTGCTTTGAATGAATTTAATTGCACTTTCATATTAGGTTGCCTAGATGAATGGAGATTATACGGCGCTTGGCAAAAATTAGAATTCTCCATCGTCAGGGCAAATTAATCTGTGTGTTCGTCAGCCTCTGAGGCCAAAGCATTAACAGTAATCTAAGTTTGTTACAAATTATTATCGTACATTCTTAATATTTTCCTTTAACTTTGGAAAATATGAAATATACAGAAAACTGTTAGAAAAGTTTTGCAGTTTTCAGGAAATAGTTATTTTATGTTGCGCATCGTATTGAAGCAAATCTGGAAAGAAGCTGTGAAGTTTTGTTTTTGTTTATCGTGACCCACTGCTTATATGGGACTTACCCCTCCCAAAATTACATCACCTCATCACGCACTACTAAACATTTCTATAAATATTGACACCAACATATTTTCATCATGGAATCCCTAGAGAAAACAAGGGATTCGAGACCATGAGGGTGCAATGCAAATTTCTCTGCACCCCTAGTCCTTTCCGAAAATGCTAACAACGTCAGAAGGTTTGTGTGAAAAATAGATCCTTGATTTTCATCCTACATGGATCCGCAGATCCCCTTTGCCTGCCATCATCGTCTGTGGCATCATCATAAGTATCGGAGAGAAACACGAAAATTTCTCCTAACGTTCGTTTCTGTCTTCATATTAAGCCAGGCGAGCAGAGGGCAGGGCGGATAAACCACACCTGATAAACCGCAAACAAGACTTTTTTTATATTTATTTATTATATAATTAACTGCCAAATGACTCTTTCTAATGTTGTTTCAGTTGGACCATTTATGCGTATAATTTTTCAACATCATTAGATACTTCCTTTCTCATGTTCTTCGCAAAGTCAGCTTTACATTTCGTATGTTTCGCTCAACACATCATCATTATCATCATCCTCATCATCATCGAGCTGTGTAGGTCCCATTGTACAACGCTCGTTAAAAATTACAAAAGACGTGTACAGACAAAGTTTCTGTTTATGTGCAACATCTTTTCCATAATAATAAACACAACTGCACACATACAGTGTGGAAGTTGGTAACACTGTGGAGCCGGGATAGCGTAGTCGGTATAGTGACTAAGCTACAGTCTGGACGATCCAGTGCTCGAATACGGGCAGCGGCAAGGAATATTTCTCTTCTCGAAAACGTCCAGGCTGACTGTGGTGCCCACCCAGCGTCCTATCCTATGCCTACCAGGGCTCTTTCCCCGGAGTGCAGTGGCCGAGGCGTGATACTGACCACTCACCCCAATTTAGCGACGAGGTTAAGAACGAGTAGAGATTTATATCTATCTGTCTATATGACTTCGTGCCATACACAGAGACAGATTTTCATTCTTAACTTAACTGATGACAGTGTGCTTGTTGTACTGTTATCAGCCTGTATACCTTTATATAGCCAGTGGAAGACACTTACATGGCGAACTCACTGAATGTGCTGTGAAATCTGGAAGTTCTGGAAAGACAATACGTTTATACTAAGTACTAGACTTATAGGCCGATCCCACTGGCCGCGCGGTCTAAGGCGTGGGTCTGCGGCCCAGTACTTGCTGGGATCGTGGGTCCGAATCCCACCGGAGGCATGGATGTTTGTCTCTTGTGAGTGTTTGTCTTGTCAGGTAGAGGTCTATGCGACGGGCCGATCCCTCGTCCAGAGGAGTCCTACCGACTGTGGTGTGTGTCTGAGCGTGATCAAGTGAAAATAAACAACCTCGACACCTAATGTGAGTAGGTAGAAGAGGCAAGGACTACGAAACGAAACGAAACGAAACGAAACTAAATTAGACTTACAGAAAAGAGGCATGTACTGTGCGGTGCTGATATCTAGAATTACGCTATGAAGTTATTTTGGCATCGCTGGACCATACAGTAACGACTCCAGCTTCCTTCCACTGCGGTATATTGCTGCCTTGTTTTGCTTTTACGAGTATTCTATCTACTGCCATTTCTGATGACTGCTGCCATACACGACAGTGGAATAGCGAGAATTGGCTTAGGTATGGCCCAGCATCTAGTCCATTTTCTTCTGCCCCTTTCATTTGTATTATTTATATTTTGCCCGATAAAGTCTTCCAGTACCTTAGCTGAAATTGTTTATTAAAAATCCGAAAACATATTTTTTTACTTTACTGTCCTTCGCCACTCTCCAGGCTTAGGCCTGCTTTCCTTCCTTCACTGTACCTACCTACCTATCTATCTATCTATCTATCTATCTATCTACCTATATATCTATCTATATATATCTATATATATCTTCATGTGCGTTATGCTTGTATTCCCTGTACCCTAATTTTTCTGTTACCTGTAAATATCCTTCAGGTATTAACATTAAAGATCTAAAGCCGAGTGGTAACTCTGCGTACCATCTGCTGTTACAGCAAGGAAACTCGTATCTTGGCACACCGCCTGCTGGCGTGCTATTTATGATTCTGACAGGAAATGTAGAATATTTACACAAACAGCATTAAGTGGTCGGCCTTCGTAATGGAAATGGACTATGTCCTAAGTTTTATGTGCAAATTCGATGGGTACAAGTCTTTAACAAGTTACTGTAATTTGCATTGATTTGTTTATTCAGAGTGATGTACAAAGTCGTTTCGTGGGGCATTTATGTACGAGTACATGATAGCACATAACACTTTTGCTTGGAATATACGGAGTGTTACAAAAGTCACTTTACAGTCGAAACATCACCTTCTTGTGTCAAATGACTTTTGCACCACCCTCTACATGAATATGTGGGCTCACATATTATGTAATATTTTATCCATATATTAGATATAACAAAAGGAGAAAGAAATTTATAAGTAAGGAGGGCGTAGAAGCTTGCATAAGGCACGTACCTACTCGTACTTCGGAACGTGTATTAACGTATTCCAAACTCTACGCCAGGCCGCAGTTTGAAAACCTTGTGGATTAGACAGTGAGGGCCCATCGACCACAACCTTGCTACCCTGCCGGTTGCTGGCTCCAATAATGAAAAGTGTGCCAGCCTTTCGTTGAGTCTGGGTTCGCTTGAGAAAGTCAGAATGTCCTCCCCCCCCCCCCCTCCGCGCCCCCCGCCGGCCCTTCTTCAACTTCATGCCGTCGTGTTACGGATAGCACACTATCGCCTGTACGGAGTGGCTGCGTCCCAATGCCTTGGCTTGCCTTGCCTTGCCAATTACGACACCGGTCACAGTCGAGCGTTTGGCAATCCTGCGTGCTGAGAGCTCGGACTGAATTTCGGTAGCATACTGAGTGGGACTACCGATGATTATCGTGGATTTTTTCAGTCCCCTCTAGGCAAATTCTGGGATAGTGTTAGATATTACTTTTGCGTTCTGCTGTCTTACTAATGTATCGCTGTATCCTTCAGGTTCCAGTAATATGGTATGTAGGATACTAGGTTACGTAGGTCACTACCTCTTTATTCTACATTATTTTTGTTCATCCTTGTCCCAAGCGACCTACACATCGACCTACCGAACTTGTATAACTGAAAAAGACGGTAAAATAACACAATAATTTGTATTCGCACGGCACACATTTCAGTACTTTCTCTTATGTAACCTTTAAGGGACACATACTGATGTGAAATATTTTCTTCCAGTTCCTTACCTCTCTTTTCGTATGACATTTGCCCAAAGAAATACTCATACAGCCTGAAGTCGTCCAGTTCTGTAAGCTCCAAGAAAAGTCTTCCATAAAATGTTAATATTTCCTTCCACTGTCTAATATTCCGGAAGTTTAATTGGATTTAAGCTGTGTAAGTTCTAATGAATTCTGAAACGCTTTATTTCTGTACTGATAATGCAGTAACACGATTAAACTTTCATTACCTTTTAAATCGATTCGTTACTGTTTGTAACTTAATAATATTAAAATGGAATGATGGCTCAACAAAGGAAGAGAATCGCAGCTGTATAAATGCCGTAGTCGTCGTGGTTTAGATTTGTCCCTATCACGTATTCTTACTATCGTATTCTGTGCTGTCAATAGTTGTAAAAATACTGGGTAGGTGAAAATAATATCTCATTCACTGCTATATCCGTGTTCATTTAGTGCGTGTTATGGCATTGCCCTACACGTCTAAAGCAGCAGAAATAAGAAAAACGGGACGAAATAAGAAATGATGCATGGACTGAACTTCTATCCAGAGCGGATTTTTCATATTCGGTGACGGTATTTGTGATGTTGCTTCTAATTTATTTTTGTAAATTCAAATTATTTTAAACTTGTGTTTTATTTGACAGACTCTGAATACTTTTGTTCTTTTCTTACAGGTAAGTGTGTGTACATCCATGCCGACCTCTACGAATGCTGTTATGGTACGTAACTGTGTTTCTGCTGTCAACTGCACAAGAAACTAACGGCTTCAAAAAGCTGTGCAATGTCCGAGAGGATGTAGGAATCTTTGAACACATCATATAGCTAGGGCAAAGGGTGTCTGAATTCTGTAACGTGCCGCCTCCTCTCGAGGCTGTTGGTTACTTAATATTTCGATTCCTTAAGATTTCTTACTTCGAAGGACTCTTGTTTTTCACCTTTTCACATGTAGATGTTTTAGCTTATATTCCCTTTAGAGTTAGGTTCCCTAGATTCGAAATACTTTATACCTTGGGCTCGGGCTGCCCACAGTGTGATATTTCAACCTGTGGATTCTTCACATCCCTTCTGGTGCGTATGCGTAGTCCACTCTCATGACAATTTTCACGTTCAACGCCTTGTGGGCATCGATATTCTGACCTTTTAGCGCTTCGTGATTCAGACACATGGAATTCCTCATTTTCTGGACTTAAGTTTTGGAATTTATAAGCCAAAGGATTCCCGGAAACTTGGATGTGCTTGTTGTAACAATTTTTGTTATTAAAAGTTTCTTCAGTTTAGGATTTTTACAGCACGGCCTTCATATCTTTCAAGCCTCTGTAAAAGCGAAACTGTAGTCTTCAAGACTCCGGATTCAGAGATTGTAAGTTCCAGGGGTTTTAAAATTTGGTGTTTTCACATTTGTTACCCTCAAAATGCCGGGTTATTAAGTTCCAGGATTCTCAAAATTCGGGGTTTATCATATTATATTTCTCCAGCTGTCTGAATTTTCTAAGATTCGGGACTTTCTGAGATTTGATGTTGTAAGACCCAGCGCTCTTGGTATTAGGTTCATAATCCCTTGGAGCGTCGCGAGATATCTGTATGACAGATTGCTGCGAATTAATTAATGCAGCCTGAGTCTTGTCCGTCTTTTATTCACATCCTCTGATTGTGAAAGGAGTTGAGCCACGGAGAAGTGTTCATTCTGGGACAAGTCCGCAGGACAAGATCCTTCCATCTGAGTCTGCCTGGTCCCTGTGTAATATAACCATCAGCAGAGGCACTCCAATTTATAGTGACAACCGTAAGTTATATATACCAATTAAAACTAGTGGTGCATGAAACAACTCAGTCCTGTCTATACTGCAGCATTAAACCTTCTGCCAACGTCACCAAGTCCCCAGACAAAACAGGTGACAAATTCACTTCTTTCTTTATATCCTATTGTCGACTCCTACTTCTTCAGTTAAAATGTGTACTGTGATAATGTTCATTACGATTTTCTGTAGGATTTCGAGGTTTTTGTAAGGAGGCCTACCTTAAATGGAAAAGTACCACGGCAGATTCCTTACAATCTCTGCCCAGTTCTTCCTTCGCAGTCATTCTCTTTTTCCACATAATACAGTCGAAACAACTGGACAAGTGTTACTTGCCTTTTGAAGCTTAATGTGTTCCATGTCCGTGCACTATATCATACAAAACACTAATCACCAACAAATGCACAAAGAGAGTTATATCGTCAATCGTAACACACTCCTACATGTTTCGACCCTGCCGGGTCATCTTCAGGGAGAACTTTCCGTTACCATTACACTAGGGTTGCGCTTTATAGTTGAGTGAGAATGTGCTGTTGACTGTGTACTGCGTTGTTTTTGGAGGCGTGAACCCACCGCTGTCCGGGCCGGTAACGGAAAGTTCTCCCTGAAGATGACCCAGCAAGGTCGAAACATGTAGGAATGTTACGATTGACAATATAACTCTCTTTGTGCATTTGTTTGTGATTGGTGTTTTGTTTGCCTTTTGAAGCTTAGTGATGACAATATATATCACCTGCCGTAATACAAGGAAACTGCATTTTACCACAGAGTTTATTTGTGTAACTGTAACTTGCAATACACTACCATAGCACATATGGCATATCGGTCATTTATTTACATTATAAATCCTATCCGTTTCCTTCTTTCATGACGTCGTCAGGCAACAACATATGTACTCACATAACAACGCCTGGAAGGGAGCGAAAATTTTAAGAATTATTGCTAGAAAATGTAAGACTTTTATACCACAGTGTTTGTGCGATAACTTTCATTTTATGCTTTATACAATTCATATTTGCATAATGAAAATTATCAATAAAAGCATTAACAAAAGCAAGACCCTTACTAAATTGTCTATCTTAAGTTTAATGAAACGTTAAATTCGATTTATTTACATAAAGATCCATACATTCTGAAATATATAATTGATAAAAAATACCCAATAAAATATGAATATTAACACGGCGTCATATCCCGCAATACCTTAACCTTCCTAAATATTTCGAAGGCTTCGGAAGATTTCAGAATATAGTCTGACCACAGAGATCACTTATTCTTTCACCGTATGTGTGTTTTTCTCTCCGTTTACTTCTACTTACTGCAGTCGAAGTCCAATAAGTTACTTCACCGCCTCGCCTTCGCCTACAACTTGTCATTGCCTCCACACACCCCCACACCCACACAGCCACACGCACACGAACTATGCAGTTTCTTCCTTCTAACTTTCACTGCTGAGGAGTTGAAGTCACTGCCTTCTATACATTCCTGACCGCCCTAGTACAAGGGAGTTTTAGACTCATTGACTCGTGGTTGGCCTTCCCCATCTATTCTCTCCCCTCCGACCCACTATAGTCTTCTTTTTTAAAGAAAAATCCTTTCTCTCTCTCTCTCTTTCTCTCTCATTCTTTTTCAAAGTAAATTCCAAACTAAATCTACTTACCTATTCTACGTCATTAACACAGAATAACACTTCCAGCCCTTTAATGCTCTCTGTGAGGCCATTTCGTTTCATCTACAAAACCGACTACAGTATAGGGTTTCAGAGAAAGAGGCTTATACGCTATAGGCAGTGAAATGGAATTGAATATGATGTACAATACGAATGTGGATGGGAAGTGCAATTAATATCTAATCCACTTACTTATTAGAGTACTCTGGAAATCCAAAATAATTTCTAGGAAAGAATGTTCTTTAAAACAATATACTGAGCTAAGCTGTGTAAAGGCCTGACATTCTAAAGACCCACTCAAGTGTCACTTAACATAAGAGGCCTTAATACACACGCGCCAGGTGCGTCGCACATATATTGTATTTCCTGCAGAACAGTGAATATATCTAATTCAGAAGAATAGGCACGCAGTGTCTCGGTAATTAAAGAACAGCTGCTAGTTGGTATTCGTGATGCTTATGGAATTGCACAGATCGCTTAGCACGATTATGTGTTTTGGAAAGTATCCGCTTTTATAAGCTGAAAAATGAAATTGTACAACGGAACTTCCTTCACTAATACATCAATCGAAGGAAACGTCGTTTGTTAGGAAGGCATGTCCTAATATTCGATACAGTGCAGAATGCGTAGCGAACTAGAGCGACGTAAGGCATGAAGACAAGTACAGTGGTCAGTAATTGTTTCCTTTTCTGAATGTCACCGTTTTGATCCTCTTTAAGTAGGCCCACTGTTCTGAGCCGTTTCTTGTGACTTCCTTCAGTTCCTCCAGACACGTTATGAGCATCTGACATTGCCTTTAAAATACACCACTACCACTTCCTGACACGTCCTTTAAAATTTAATGCCGATATCCACACAAACATTCTAAGTTGCTTGGTTTATGCACTCGGAAAATGAGTCCTCACAAAGCATAAATGTATTACGTATGCTATTACGCTCGTAATACCCCGAAAAATCCATGTCATAATTAAATCCAGGACTGATTTCAATTAATACTTTTTTTCTTTCGGCAGAGTCCTTAAGTTTGATGAAAATCTTTTTTTTTTTACCCACTTGTATCTTGTAAGTTAATTTCAACAAATGTTCATTGATGTGTCTGTTCCTTTCTTTAAGTGTTTTTCTCTGATAGACATAACTTTTCACATCAGTTGTTAAATCCTCTTTCATTTATCTGTCACGCGTCTCAGGTATACACTCAAATCTATGAGAGATGAAATAACAAAGAACTGAGGGAAAATATGTTACGGAAATACATTCATATTTGTGTCGCCACACCCAGTTATCGGTTATTTAAATTGTGTAAGATTAGCTGTATGGGAAATGTATCATGTCTGTAGGAAATGGCAAATGCGCACAAACATGTGGTTTCAAAAGCCCAAAAGGACAAATTGCTTGGCAGGAGCGCGGATTGCAAGGTTTGTCTGTGCAGTTGGAATTATTTCCAGTACTGTAATTGTAGAAAAGCTGAAGCGTAACCAAAGTCGTCACAAACGTGCCCATTCAACTCAAGTTTGCTGTATTTCACAACCGTTGAAGTTAAGTTCAGTTTCATTTTATATACACTTTCGCATTCCATTTTCATACTCGTTTCTTCGCGAAGGGATTTTTCCATGTAAATCTTTGTTATATCGCTTTGATCAGAAGGTAAGGCACCTCGTGGCTCTTAATTTCGTACTAAGAGTTAGATTGGAAAGAAAACGTTCTTCTCTACGCCGGAATATGCAGTTCAGGATGCCACAGTCCCTCTGGCATTAAAACCGAGGCTGCAACACCGCTAGTAGGGTAGCTCGCCATGGGATAGGGTACTAGTTCAGGTTGATTCACCCAGCAACCTCTCAGTATATTTCGTTGCCACCCATACTAAGGAAATATCCTGCCATATCTTTCTACATCCTCTAAATTGTAGCTTTCCAAGTGGTTTATCTAACAAAATTTAGTAAGCTTTTCTTGTATTACTTATCTGACTGGCGTGTCAATCCTACAGTAATCATAGAAATTTGTACATATAGAAAAATAGACGCAGGCAGGTGGCTGAGTATAACCCATAACTGTGAAACCTACAGGGTGAATGGTAAGAGTATTAAAAACGGGAAAACTTGAAGTGATTTCGAAAGTCGAAGGAGTGAATGTTACAGTGTTCGTTCTGTGCGTGATCGTTGTTCAGTTATAACACTTATCCAACTAATGCACTGTTTTAATATCTCCGTATTACAACTTTTACCACGTTGTTATAATTTTATCCGTCATGTTTCGATCGTTATTAGATCATCTTCGGGGGCTTACAATTTCCAAGGTTATAAATTAATGTTAAGAGCTACACATACAGCTTATTTCAGTATATATTAAAAATGATACAGGTGGGTGTTGTGTGTGTGTGTGTGCGTGCGTGCGTGCGTGCGTGTGGATCATTTTATATACTGGGTGTTATGCATTAGACACATCTGGTACTGCTTCCCTCTCCTACCAGATGTGTCTAATTCATAACACCCAGTATATAAAACGATCCACACACACACACACACACACACACAACATCCACATGCATCATTTTTAATATATAATGACATAAGCTGCGTGCGTAGCTCTTAACATTAATTTATAACCTTGAACATTGTAAGCCTCTAAAGATGGTCTAATAAAGATCGAAACATAAGGTAAAGGTAAAGGTTCGCCCTATAACAGGCCCTGAGGGCCCAAGAGGGTGAGTAGAGGTATAGCTCTACCCGTTTGTGAGCCTCGGCACGAGGAGGGGATGGGGTGGCTAGTCCCACGCCCCGGCTGCTTTACCCCCGGGAAAGAGACCCGGTACCCATTGTACAGGAGGCTTGGTGGGCCCCGGGGCCGGTCTCGACGGCTGCGGAAAATCTTGTCCCCACCGGCATTCGATTCCCGGACCGTCCGGGGCGTAGCGAGTCGCTATACCGACTGCGCTATTCCGGCCCTGATCGAAACATGTCGGGCAAAATTATAACAACGTTGTAAAAGTTGTAATACGGAGATATTAAAACAGTGCATTAGTTTGGAAAAGTGTTCTAATTGTCGGACAAATTCTAAGGCATCAACACTGCTATTCTTTAGGGGTGTGATTTTTCCGTACGTATTGTATTATACAGGTTCTTCATATTTACAGCTGAAGGGTTTGCACTTACATCTCCCTTTTCAGTTGTAGCAGACATTATTTTTGTGTAAAATGTAAAATTTTATTCAGTTTATTGTAAAAGAGTAACATAAAATAAGTGGCACTGCAACCACTTAACCTTATGTGTAATTTGTTTCCAAGAAATTTCACTGGTATTCGTATTCTGCAGGTATCGCATGTATCTTATAAATAATCAGCATTCCCTAATTAAATTAACCTGTAACAAGCAGGATTGTATATTTTTCTTCCGCTGTTTTGACTTATAAAGTGTTGATTTGAACACATTGCTTGCCTGACGTTTGAAGCCGACTTGTGTCACTCTAGCCCTAAAATATTTCTTCCCGCATTTCTTTCTCTCCGCTCTACATGGGCCCATAACTCACTTTTTATGTCATTCTACAGGCTGTGCTAAATTAAAATATGGCGAATGCTATACAAGTTGAATGATGTTCAAAAGAAGAAAACGTACATCTCCTCCCATTCAACTCCCGTAGGAAAAAATAAAAGAAAAACATTAGAATGACGCGACGTCGCACGGTGGTTAATAGAGATGTTAGCGTTTTCATACCTTTAAAGTGAGTAAGGATCTGATGTTTTGAACGAAGAACTCTTAATAACGTATGTCTTAGAGGCCTTAAAAGTTAATTTTTGTAAGTGCTCCAGCAGTCGCATATCAGTTCGGGGAAGAGAACGTACTACTTACGGCTTAATGTCTAAGGCAGACTGCGTAAAATATTGAATTACATTTGGAATTGTCTACAAATGAAATATTAACCGAATATATGTCGATGAAATATACGTATTCGAGAGGCGTATTACGACCACCATAAAGACTTTAAAATTTAATTGTTTATCTTAAAAGATACAACTTATAAGTAAAGGAGACGTATACGCACGCAAGTAACCTACGCTGCAGTCTCCTCACATTGTATTACTGGGGTTATCAAATCAAGGGAATGAGATGGGCGGGACCTGTGGCACTCCTACAGCGTTTGGTGGGAAAGCGTAAAGGAAACATTCGTCTTGGGAGAACTACGTGTAGATGGGAGAATAATATTAAAATGGATTTTAAGGGAATAAAGTGGAAGGACCTGGACTGCATTCAGCTAGCTCAGGACAGGCATAAGTGGCGGGCTGTTATGTACACTGTAATGAACACCCAGGCCTCACATGAAGCGGCGTATTCCATCACTAGCTGAGGAGTTCGTTAGTTTGTTTGTTTGTTTGTTTGTTTGTTTGCTTGCTTGCTTGCTTGCTTGCTTGTTTGTTAGTCGGTTATCAAAGCACTCATTTACTTAGAATAGAATACAGAAGGGCGGGCACCGCAAGAACTTCCGACTGTTGTCGACCTTTTGTGCAGAACTCGTTAATGAGTTAGTTAGTTAGTTAGTTAGTTAGTTAGTTAGTTAGTTAGTTAGTCGATTATACAATGCAGACACTATACCTATGAGTGTTTGTGGTGAAGGGCCCCGCAGCAGATGCTACGGACGCACCGCAGCCTTGAGGCTTATTGTGTAAACCTATAATGAAGATTATTGGTTTTTTCGTTTTTCCGTGTAAGGGAGCATCGACGGAATAAAATTGACAGGGGAAAACCGAAGTACTCGAGAGAAACCTGTCCCAGTGCCACTTTGTCCACTACAAATCCCACATGGACCGACCCGGGATCGAACCAGGGCCACGGCGTGAGAGGCGGGCACTAAGTGCCTGAGCCATGGCACGGCCATGCGTATGTTACACCACAGATTAATTTTATTTCCACTCACTTTAATTAGTAAATATCGGGTCCGATCTCCTCTGCCTTTATCTGTGGGCCTTGCTGATCCTGCTTGTAGTGCCCCTAAAATTGGTGCCCTGCCATAAATGACACTATTTCAATGGGCCGTTTTAAAATCCCGAGTCAGTAGTTGAGGCAGTAAGCGCTGGACTGCGGGAATCGGTTCTTGGCAGGCCCAAGCATTTTCTTCTTCAAGGCCGTGTTATAACTGCTCCTTGAGCCCACCCAGCGTTTTACACAAAGGACACAGGTGGATCTTTCCACGAGCTAAAGCGGCAAGAGTGTGAAACCCATTGCTGTATTCAAAGCCTAGCGGCGGACTTTCCAAATCGCCTGAGAATCATTGGTCTACACCCTGCATGACATATTTGTCGGAGAAGTTGCCGACCCATCAGGCGCTAACACGAAACCATCCTGGGCCTTTTACACAACGTAGCTTTCCTGTAGTCTGCCCCTTTTATAATACTGAAGCACCTCTCATCATGTGTAGATTACGTACAGTCACATGTTACGGTGATTAGGAACGACTTACTGAAAAGGGTGGGAGACAAAGCATTCCTTATTTCTGTCGAGTACTGTCCCGAAATTTTTATAAAAATTCGAGGAAGCTGGGGGCTACTCGTTTTGGTTCCTGAGATTCGAAACCTGGATCAACGAACACGAACCAGAAATTGTTACGTAATTACAAATAACTTCAATATAGTAATTATATTTCAGGTATGGCCTCTAAGAAAAGCTTCGTATTTCTGCTGTAATGACCAATCAGTTAATGTCCTGAGAGGCAAACGGAGCCAGGGTTACAGTGAGAACTGCACGCAAGAACGCGATGGCTTTAGCAAATATGCAATAATAATAATAATAATAATAATAATAATAATAATACATACATACACACATACATACATACATACACACACACACACACACACACACACATACATACATACATACATACATACATACATACATACATACATACACACACACACACACACACACATACATACATACATACATACATACATACA
>BLKM01009497.1:3487342-3608273 GCA_013340265.1 Coptotermes formosanus | reverse complement strand
ACATACACACACACACACACACACACACACACACACACACACACACACATACAAATTTAATATTTTACACCCTTCATGTAAGAACAATATTCGAATTGAAACTGAAATATATTATTTATAATCAGAGGAGAGATAATCTTTGTCTATCCACGTAATTTGTCTCTTTCTGTCTTAATCTGTCGAAATTCAAATCTGCAAGACGATTGATTGCTGTCTTTTCAGAGTACTTGATGATTCCCATTGATGTCTACTGTTTGCCTAACATTTTAACATCAGGAAAACCATCTTCTTTGTCTTACCATTCCTCAAGGATCCGATAAAAGATTGATCGCCAATTTATTTCGGCATTAGAGCTAAAGAAAACCCAGAGAATGGAAGAACAGAGAAAGGTATTTACTGATTCGTATTGGACCGTCATGTAGGTCAAGAAAACACCCATCAATCTTGATATCTCTTTTCCCTGATAATCCATCCATCATCATCCTTTCTCATCCCCATAAAAACCCCACTACCCCACTCTTTGTAATACTTTTTTATACTCTCACCAAATTCTCTTTTCCTTCCACCGTGGATGAACAGTAATCTGATATTGTGACCCGAAGCTTCTGATGACCAACAGGGACCCATCCCTGGAGGCTGCCTTTGTTAAGTTAATGGCTTTGATATACAGAAACGTGGTGCAGCCGCACTACAAAACGAGCAAGAAAGAGGTCTATGCCACAGCAGTCCACAATGTGGACATAATGCCAGGCCGTGGGAGATCTATGACCTCTACTGCTACAATTATACGTTCGATTTCAGCCTGCTCTGTCGGCTTGCTTTCGACCATTACGGTTCGATTAGTCTTTCTCTGTGTAGTTACAGATGCCATTAGGTTTGTGTTTTTTAATAATGATATTAATCTCCCAAGCAAATTACTGTTTGAGACTTCACCAGCGAGTGTACTTCGCTTAATCCTTGTGTTCTGTTACACAGTGTGCGCAGTTTTATTTTGTGCTCAAATTGCAAATTGAGTTAATACAAAATTAAGATATTCTTTGAATATACAAACTGACGAAGTAATGCTATGGCGCACTATCTTTCTTGAGAATTTGCTAGTCACCAGCTGGTCAAAAATTCTCCGCCCTTTGCAGAATTCTGAGTTCTGCTGCCGCCTACACAGAAGTCTGTTACTGTGCCTTACGCTATTCTGAGTCACATAAATCCAGGTGCATCTCGTACCATACTCATGCGTACATCCATACCTGGCCCTCGCAATGTGTTATCTTCAGATATTCCCACCAGTATTTTGTATGCAAGTTTTGTTCCTCAGAACTTTTCTGTGGATATAATAACGCTGTGGGCCCTGCCATGGTCCAGGCGGTTAGTCTCCGAATTCTCAACGCATAGGCCCGGATTTGATACCAGGCCCATGCGTATGGGATTTATGGCGGAAAAAACCTCACTGTAACAAACTTTCCTCTGACGTGGGTACCTTGATTTTCCTCTGTAAGGAATTTTTCTCCAATGCTCCGTACTCATTCATTCACCTATATCCGAGGCTATATAATCTTATAAACTGACACATTCCCTAAACAACACACTTGAAAGAAAATCACATCTATTTTGGTGAAGACACTAAGTTCAGTCAGCAAAATAGCATTGACACTGTAGTTTGCATACAAGCCTATAGCAGCTGAAGATATCGTAACACGTTTAGGAACAGGAAATAACAAGGACAAGAAGCTGTTTTAGCAGAAGAAACACGCTTAACCTTTTAAAGCCTAGCGGTAACTTTACGTACCACCAGGTTTAACATTAAAAAATTCTACGTGGTGCCCACATTGCGTTTATGTGTTTTGTACGGATCTCAGAACAAACAGCAATTTTGCCTTATAAAACATTAAGAGATTGGTTTCTATAACCGAAGTGGAGAGTGTTTACAGCGCGGTAGGCACTCAGTCCTTGCATAAAACAGATAAGCTTCGTCTTTAAAGGGTTAATCTGAATGTTATTCCAATCAGCAAAACTGACTGGAATAACACAAAGTAAACAAAGAGCGCACCATTAAACATCTGATGATAATTTCTAGTTACACAGCTGTGGGTCCTATTACCCTCTCTTCCTTGAAGGCACGCCGGTAGTGTGAAGGTTTGCCTCCCGCAGCTGATGTCCAGTTCCCCCGATATAGCAGAAAATTTTACGACAGTGTTACGTGTCTCTTACTGCACAGCTGTTGATTTCTGCTTGGGAATGAAACGTTACACACAGAAAAGGATTACACAAAACACTGCGCTTGGAACCAGTACATATCAGTTTCAAAGATATTAATGTATACCCAGATATATCTCTTGACAAAGGTAGTTTACCTTCCTGGTCACTGCAGTTTTAAGTTTGTGTTGTAAGTTCTGAATTCTTGTGGAATATAGGACTTGACGGAAAGATTAATGGTTCACACAGACCAGCCACGATTCAGGTTAGTGAATCCAATCAGTTTAGGATCGTGTGGGGCAAGAAAGGCACGCATGCAGGGTGGTGCTCTTGAAAATTCTTCGGTAGACGTTCCTTACAGCACTAAGGAAAGGTGGGCAAATAAAATGCTTACAAATTTCGTACAACTGTGCCGGTATGTGGCGTTGAAGTATTTATTTTATGCGACCAGACAGAACAAAGTAATAATCACGCGTAAGTAACAGTCATTTTTTTATTTTATATGTATCTCTTCGATCTCCATGATCGTTTGTCTTCATTTCTGTATATAGTAAAGCTAGGACAGAGCCCATGTTTTTCCAAAATTATTTTTGTAATGTAAGAAGCATGAATTTTGTAGATTAAATAGGCCTTTCACTCTAGTAATTATTAAAATCTTGTTTATTAATAAACGTGCCATCAAAGTTCCTCCATTTAGTGGGTATGCAAGAACTATATTGCGTCCCTAAGGAAAAGGAAATGACGTGTTGAACGCCATTTTTTAAAAGTTTCTATTTTGCAACATGTCTGTCATTGTTCTTTTGGGAAGACTACGGTTTCTTGACCGAAATGTCATTACAGCGTTTGTCCCTTTTTTGTCGGACAGATGCCGCATCTCATTTGCGCATGCGCCAGATAGCTAACGAAAAACACGACGTACGTAACATAATCCACTGCGCGTTTGCGCATGTTTTGTATACAGCTACTTTATAGCGGAGTATTATTGAGAAATAAAGCTTACTGTGGAAGTTTCACAAGTTACCAGTGCTCTTGACAGGCAAAATAACATACATCCTCTAAAACCTCGGCGGACTGCATGATACCTGCTGTGTTCTGTACTTCTGTAGGCGGCACGCCGTCTGTTGTGCAGAATCATGTCTTGAATTTACTCTAAAGTACTGCTTTCCTAAACTGGCTCAAATAAGTTATGGATGTGGCATATATGTTCGCATACACCTGCCAGCCTGTGAGGTGTCAGGACGCAGTGACCACTGTGCAGACCCTTTCTCCGTGTCAAAATTAAACCTGCAGTAATTCAGCTGACATTTCATTCCAACTGCTTACATTATGATGTGACACTAAAAGTACTTTCGGTGTATGTATGTATGCATGTATGTATTATTATTATTATTATTATTATTATCATCATCATCATCATCATCATCATCACCACCACCATCACCTCAAATAAATCCAGAATGAATTAGGCTATTAACAACTTCGTCATGCCATTTGCTTTAAAATTAGGATTGATCCTGCATATGAATCTACCGAAACGTCGGTAGCTGTATACCAGTCCACACGCCGCAACATCGTAGAAGACGTGGAACACAAACAATGTCAGAATATCGGATTTCGCAAGGTAGTACACCGTTAGGTCCCATAAATGCGGGGAAATTCTTGTCTAGCCGAAATATTGTCGTCTAAAAACTGACTCTGCTGTGTGAAATTATTTAATCACTTGATCAGTATCGGGCTTCTACTGGGCATTCAGAGCCGATCCCAATGGCCACGCGGTCTAATGCATGGGTCTGCGGCCGGTCGCTTTCTGGCATTGAGGGTTCAAATCCCGCTGGCGGCATGGATGTCTGTCTGTTGTGAGTGTTGTGTGTTATCAGGTAGAGGTCTCTGCGTCGGGCTGATCACTCGTCCAGAGGAGTCATACTGAGTGTCGTGTGTGTGATCGTGAAGCCTCAATAATGAGGAGGCCCTGGCCCGCTATGGAGTGTTGCGCCATTGAAAAAAAAAAATGGGAAGTCAGCTCATGACACTGCTCGTGTTGTCACTTGTGCTTTGCCACACCGTTCGCCATTGCCCCGACAGTCTGTCGATCTCATATATCCGTACAGTATTCAGTACGTAATTTTAGAGGTTGCAATAATCGAGGTTGCAAGTTTAGAGGTTGCAAGGTCGAGGTTTAGAGGTTGCAATTTACGATGCCCGGATAACTTCGTCTTCCGCCATTAGATCTCGAGTTGCATCTGCCTGCCTTCTTGATGGAGCAGGGAGAAAACTTACTTCTGACTTCTTTGTTTGTATATGTTTCTTTGTCCTCATTGCTTACCTTTGCTTTGTTTCCTTGTTTTTTTTTATTTTCTCTCTTTGCGGTAGTCAAGTAATTTTATTGCACGCCGCTAAGCCCCGGATGGCGTATCTCTTAATAGTCTGGCTGTGTAAAGTTTATTGCTTTACTTGCAGTGATACGGAGTGCTGATAATAAGTGATGAATGGGAAAACATTCGGAAGGAAACAGTGGTAACCTAACCACAACCAGCCCGCTGCAGAATAGCTTGCGTCTGACCGGAACTCAAATTGTGTACGCTACGGCTTCGCAGTCAATACCAGTCCTCTTGATAGATCACGGATTCCTAATCGAATTCGGAGTGGAACGACATAGGCTGTGGCCCTACACATTTTGTGAATGTCACTCCTGTTAAATCATTAGCCTTGGTATTTATTTTTAGGAAATACACGTCTGTAAATACAGTGACTGCAGAATGGCTGGACATGAAGCAAAGTGGTGTTTTTTGGTTGAATTTCGTTAAGTACAACACGTCTGAAATTACAGTTATACGTGTCATGTTGAAGTTATGTAGTTTCTGTATGCCTGTTAATTTTTTTGTGTTGTGCTGCGTTGTATATTTGATATTAGGGCAGGGGTAATAGTAAAGCTAGGCGAGTAAAATGAAATTTGCCTGGCTTAAGTGAGTATTGCCAGTACAAAGTATGACTCAATATCATTTTCATTATTTCTTAGCGGTAACTTGTGGACGGGAACACACACAGACTCACCGAATTACCATATTGTGGTCAATTTGTGTACCGGTTTAGGTCAGAGATTACTGGTTTATTTTTGTAAAAATTTTGGTTCCTTGAAAGCATAAATGTGTTTGAAAGCTATTTAAATGTAAAACATCCAGAACGAAGGTGTTTCCCGACATACATCATGCGCGAACATTTAATAGGAAGGTGTCATTGTGGCATGTCAATGGAAGAGACCACTGTGGATTCTTGCACGTAGATCGGAGAATAATATTAAAATGGATCTGATGTGATATATGATGTTGTGGCCTGGATTCGTATCGTTGAGGTACAGTGGGCTCTTGTAAACAAAATGGTCTTTAGGCTCCTTAAACTATGGGGAGGGCGTATCCTTGACTAGCACGTGACCGATAGATCGTCAAAGGCGTCCACGGAGATAGTCATTAGCAGTACAAGTAGTGTACTGGTGCTACAGAATGTATCTGTAACAAACTACACGAGACTTGCATATTTATGGTGCATTCATCGTGTCCCTTTTTAATGTTTGCTTGCACGTATTTACTAAAGCCATAATTGTGTTAAGCTAGAACTGATCATTACAGTGGAATATGTTTGTTTGGTTGATATATATATATATATAACTCTGTTAACAAGCCTAATTCAGTCGAACATCGTACACTGATACCATTTTGTAGTAGGTTACAGAATATATTTACAATGGTGAATGCGTTTGTAGTTGACAGTTTACGTTGCGCAGCGAATTTACATTTCTAAACTGTGATTGGTTATGCTCATTTGCATGTCAAAACCCGCTGCATCCAATGGTAAGCTCGATGGTAAGTAAACTGAGGCGTAATTTTGTAAATGTTTTGACGAAATAATCACACGGTCGTGATAGGCCTGCCTTATTTCTATATCCAGTGGTCCTGTTTTACAATGCACTTTGACCAACAGCCCACAGATTTCGTCTTCCTTTTCTAGTCAGGTTTTTGGCCATTCTTGCACCTCTTTCCTTCTTTGATTGATGATCATTTTAGCTGCACTTTCACCAATACTCATTCTCTTGTTATCCCAGATACGCTGATAGATTTTTCTTCAACCTCAACCTATGGTATAGTCGACGAGTACTCAGGTCGTGCGTCGTCAACATTTGTCTGTGATCCTTTGGACGTTTTGTCCAATTCGTAATCTTTCCTCTGACTCAAACAGTTTTTCCATTATTGAACTGTCATTCTCCCGCATTATTTCACGAGTTTCGACTTCCTCTCTGACTTCCAAAAAGGGATCACATATTATTGTTTCTCTTTTGCGCATTTTATCATTGTTTCAATAGAAAAGATGGAAAAGATCCAAAAACTGTGTGAGTTCGAATGTTATACACCATCGTCAGAACCCTAGGGAATAGTACTTAATCATTTTGTTTGAGGCATGATTTTAAGATCTGAAACATGGTCGTTTGTACGTGTGTTTTATGAATTGAAGCGAACAAGAAAGTATTTGAACCGTAGAAAAATGAAGTAGACAATTTAGATATTAGGCTCTTACAGAGGAGAAATTTGTGATTGATGCAGATGATGCGGTGTTTTTACGGTGTCACGGCCGATCGGCATGTGATTATATTGGGTATGTTGAGGGGAGAGAAAAGAAGTGTAGGTATACACGTGCAGAATATTGCTGCTAAGTCCTTTCGGGTAGGAAAGTAAAGAGGTGGGGAGTTGTCACTAATATGCGTTTTAATTGACTAGTCTAGGATGTGGAAACTGGCTTTGTTAATAGCCTTTTCGAAAATTCGGATCCTTATACGAAAAATATAATCCAGTTATAATTTTTGGGTGACAAGAGTTTTGAAGAAT
This sequence comes from Coptotermes formosanus, assembly GCA_013340265.1. NCBI lineage: Eukaryota > Metazoa > Arthropoda > Insecta > Blattodea > Rhinotermitidae > Coptotermes > Coptotermes formosanus. Next base: position 3,601,209 of record BLKM01009497.1, on the reverse strand, counting down.
GCGTGGAACTTGACAACCACTCTCCTATACGCCTTCTTTTCATGGTGTTTAGGCACAGGAACAAATGTTATAACTGGACTACGAATCTCCTCAATCTTTCACAAACCATTTGCTCTAGCAAGTATTTCACATTACAGGCGAGTTCATTACGTTATCCCAGTTGAGGTCAATACTGTAGCTACCCACTGCGACAATTTAGCCTGTTGGCTTTCCCAGAGATGTCCAACCTGATTGCGTCCTCCCTTTCTCTCTGTCGTTGTGTTCCTCTCTGTCTTACCTCCTTTGTTCATTTTACTTTATCTGGTCCTCTCCCCCTAACTCAACGTACACTTCCTTCTGTTTTTATCTTAGTGCGATCTTATTCTTCTTCATTCACTTGTTCTAATTTAAAGGCGGACTGGCAGTTTCATTTTCTCTTTCAATAACGCTTTGCCTGCTTTGTCTTTCTTTTTTTGTAATTGAACTTGAACCTGGGCGATTTCCCGCAACAGATGTCACAGTACACGAGCTACGAGTTATATGACTATTTAAAGTTTACAATTTTTACTCCGCTTTTGTTGTGCGAAAATATTTTCTTACTGCAGCAAGTGAGGTTTTAGAATGTATTATAAGGGTCAACGACAGTGGAAGAAATCTTGGTACCGTTTAGTTCAAGTTTTCTCTACACTTTTCCTACCTGAAGTACAAAAATTAAAATACATGGTATTTATCAGCCTACCTGTTGTTCTGTGTGTGTTAAGGGTTGCCTGACACTCACTTAAGGGAACGGATTGACCATGTGTAAAGCCAGGAACTGAGGAAAGTATACGAACGCAAGAAAGGAAGTGGCAGATAGTAAGATAGGCTATAAATTGATAGCGCCCGTTCTTAGCCGAGTTTTCTGTTACAATGAGCTTTAGAGTGTTACGTATAGGCACACAGCTATGATGTCGCTTTTTGTGTTTGTTGTGCATGTATTGTCCGCCAACTCCGTACAAGCGCCTGCAATGACGCATTATGACTAATTAACAGGCTGCACGGAGCGGAGTCCTTCTTCAGAAGCTAATGGTTACACAGCTAATCGAGAAATTAACCGCAGTTTATGAAATCCGGGTGTTTATTACCGTGTTCACAGCAGCCCCCTTTTTGTTAGTATCCTGAACCCGTTAATTCCAGTCCAGCACCGCCACACCGTGTTTCTTTCTGTCAGTTTCGTTCAGTGTTTATCCTCCCACCTACCCTCTTATCTTCCAAGTGATGGATCATTTTACATACAAAAACTAATAACTCTCCTCTTTCTTCGTTTCTGTTCCGCTTTCTCTCCTTCTGTCTCGTTCTTTTGTTATCTTTATCTCCCTTATTTTCTCATTTTTGTCTCCACCTTTCTTTATTTTCTCGATTTATTTACAGTGTAATATCGATTATCCGTGCACGGATTATCCGGTTTGCTGACTAACCGTGCACGATCGTAAGTTAGTAATGATTAATGACGACGGTGCGAAATAGCGTGATTTAGCGCCGAGTGCTCGAAAACTCAGTGCAGAATTCGGGATCCTTTGTGCGTGTGTACGTAAACAAAAAGCCTAAGCTCTGTATGTATGCGTATTGTGTATATAATAAATACATTACAGTTGTGTTTTGTTCGTGGCCAAATGAAGCAGGAGAGAGTGGGCGAATGGCAGACACTGAAGGAAATCTCGTTGCTGCACGGTCCACCATTCCCCCATCCTCCCCTCTGAGTTTCGGATTATCCGTTTTTCTCAATTATCCGTGCACACCGTCCCAACAATTCCCCCGGATAAGCGACACTACACTGTACATTGTTTCTTTCTCGTTGTGTTCTTACACCATATCCAATTACGACCGTTCTTTCTGTACGAAGCACAGGTACCGTCCATTCCGCCACTGGCGCCTTTTCTTTCGTCTTTACGCCGTCTCATTTAGTTGGGGCCGGATTCTCTTCCCCGTACCGGCGTGATGGATGCAGCTCGTGTATCCCTGTTAGTTGAGGGCAGGTTGATACACCGCTGGGTCTTTAGATGCGCGGTGGTGGGGGCGTCAGCTAATTTAGTGGCTGCGTCACGAAGTCTTGTACATATGTCACATACATTGAGATATATATTTAGGCTTACTGATTCACTGCTACTGACTTAGACGTGACAGTAACTACAAGATTTCTTCTGGCAGCCACGGGATGTGCTGTTTAAACGGGATTCTTCCTAATACTCACAGAAGCGTGGTTCGATTCCCGGCAGGGGCAAGAGGTTTTTTTTTTCTTTTTAATGTCGCTACCGACTCTCGTGCCTGCCTATCCTGCTGTTCAGTGGGCACCGGTACCAAGGGCTCCGTAGCTGTGGATACAGCAAATCTCTCACCTCCATCTAATGTTAAGGTTAAAAATGAGCAGTGCTACATCTTTCTTTCATCATATGCTTTTATGGCGTGCAGAGAGAGAAGTTTATTTTGCACCAGATCTTTTTAGGGTGTCAGGTTCAATGAAGGTTAGGATTAATCCATAAAATAATAATAATAATAATAATTATCATCATCATCATCATCATCATCATCATCATCATCATTAGCTTCAGAAACTGTTCTGTCTGCATTCCCAGACACAATAACATATGCAGCAGGAACGTAATTAGGGCAGTAAACTAATTGCTCCCTTTGTAAATATTTTGTTACTTTCCCTGTGGACCCTAACTAATTAATTAAAGCCGCAGCCACAGAATTTGAAGGTTGACGCAGAACGCGACCTTGTCACATATGGAAACTGCCCATTAACACTCAGACTCTATTCCACAAAAAATGGCAACGTTGTTCATCCCATATTGCCCAGTTCGTTGGATTCGATGTTTTTTTTTCTAACTAAAATGTCGTCTAACATTTTACATAGCGTTAATGTGAATTTAGGGTGACTGTATAAATATACGATCATATTGGATATTGCCTTTGCATTAATTGTTCATGCTGCGTTTATTTTGTGGGATGTAATGTAGATTTGACAACAGTGGGGTATCGGCCCAGGTTTCAGTTGTTGCCGCGCTTGTGACGCCGCAGAGCATTGTTTTTGATTAGCTGAAGCTAGTGAATTCACTTGTCAGCAAATTATCCTGCCATGTGTCAGTCCTGAAGTTCATTTCCGCCTTCACATTATCCCACCTTTTGGCCTACATATTATGCGTGTATTCAGTTATTCCACTAACTCACGCCCTGTTTATTTAGGATCCATTTTAATATTGTCCTCCAATTTATGCCAAGTCTTTCAGCTGGTCTTCGTCCTTCAGACTTTCCTGAAGAGAGAGAGAGAGAGAGAGGGAGGGAGAGGGAGGGAGAGGGAGAGGGAGAGAAGTGTTTTGTTTAAGGATTCTGTCAGCTATTAAGGTTATGTAGCATCAGTGGTGGATGAATGAAGTACTATTATGGGACTCTGGTAGGATAACACTCAGAGGGGAAACCCGAAGTACTGGGAGAAGAACTTGTCCCGGTGCCTACTTCAACACAATCCCACCTAGAGGGGTCTGGGATCGAACTATTCCGTGATTAGTTAAAGGTCATACATTGCTAGTAAGGATTAAAATCAAATATCTTATACAGGAATGGGAGAAATAAGGCACACATACCTAAGTTTTGATAACCACATTGGAAAGACTCGAGAAGTAAAGGCGTAGGTGGACAAATACTCTTAAACTTGGTCCTAAGGCAAACAGGTTATATAGACGTAGAAGGGGACGAAGCGAGTAGGATACGTCCACGGTATTGGTTTTGGTTTAATTGTGTAAGTTACAAAAAAGTGTGCGAATTTTGGCGTTTTTGCAGCGTCAATGGGTAATCGGATACCGACGTTTCGAGTCAACCAAGTGTCCTCATCTTCAAGGGTAGGAATATCTTAGAAAAGTCACGAAAATTTCGACCCTTGAATATGTTGTCTCGAAACGTCGGGTTCCGATTATTCAGCGACGCATCGTCTAACCCAGAGGAACGGGATCGATTACGTAATATTAACTTCATGAACAGCTGAATATCAGCTCCCGCTGCCTGTCTGTGTAGCATGAATGTTCTTGTGTACACATAGAAGTCAGTATAAGTCAGTGCACGTAGACCACTGCTCGACAAAAAAAACTGTATCCGTAAAATGGGGCATCTTTCTGTCCTAGTATATCACGCCACTGACTGAGGAAGGGAAGAAGCAGCTAAATGAATTAATTTTGTAATTCTCTGGCATTAAAAGGAGTTAACGGAGTGGCACAATTTTTTTTCCTGCTCCCTCGGCACGTCTCGCGTCTTTTCCTGTTGTTTATTGGTTGGATACGAAAATAGAAAAATAAAAGTTTTGGCCGCCATCCTTAGTTTCAAGGAAACGAAATGGGGTGAGAAAGTGGAAGAACGCTGCAGCCCCCTGGCCTCAGCTTCGTTTCAGCTTCCCATCCTCCTCGCCCACACGAAAACCTTTATATCAACCATGATTTATTGTTGAAGGAGGTGTGGAGAAAATGGGACAGGCGACCGTAGGTGCCCTTTGAGAGAGAGAGTAGCCTTCATGGTCACAACCGCCGGACGGCCTAAAGCAAGACGAAGCTAACGGCACCGCGAACTTATAAATCAAAATCCTGAGTCCAGAGAATTAGTCAGCACGCTTCGAAAGACACGTATTTATACGATTCTGTCTAAAAAGTAATACGCTAAGCCTATACACATAAAGCTGTCTTAAAGCGCTACTGAATTATGTCACAAATAGAGTCTTGTCTCTGCGCCTGATAGTGGCTTAGCGGGTGTGCACGGTAGACAAACCTGAGGATTCCTTTCCCAGAAGGTGCAAAATTTCGTAAGGACTGAGAGAATGTCAGCTTGATTTCAGCCTTCCGCCAACGCGTAAATGAGATCTACGCTCTTCCCGGATGTTATTCATCGTAGATTGTTGGTTTGTTACCGACGTTTCAGGACAACCTATCGGTCCCGTCTTCTAAAGTCCAGCGGTCCCCAAATAACTACTAATCTACACTGCGTAACATCTCAGAAGAGCGAAAATCTCAAACGTTAGCTTCTCAAAAAGGACTTCTTCGTGGAGATACTACTTCTGCCGTTGTTTTCTTCTGTTACACATTAGTACGAGTAGTAGTAGAAGTAGTAGTGCCTTTCCCACGCCTTAGACCGCGCAGCCCAGAAGTAAACATAGTAGCAACAAACAGTAGTAACGTGAGTATCGATGTTAGTCAAAGTAACATATTAACAGTTGCAAGCAGGTAACAAAAACATTATACCCTGATGGGCAGTACACCTTAAAACTGACGCACCTTGGAAGCGAGATTTGTCACAGCTCGATTTTCATGACCTCGTGCTCTCTGTGGATGGATTTTAAAACGCTGCTGTGCCCCTTTTGTTTAGCTTCTTGTTGCAGACGTACTGTTTGACAGCGCATAACATTTTGCACTTCGTCCCTTGGTGATCAGTCACCAATATCCACAGCTAGTGGAAAATAGTTTTTAATATTTACGTTGTCTTTATATAGCCGTATTTTTCCTGTAATCATTATCGTTGCCATAATTAAGCCCTTAAAGTTCTATGCGTTGCTTTTAATGTGGGGAACCCCTTGCGAATGCTTCGGTTACCAGAAATAACATTACCTTACTACGTTCCAGTACACGTTGAAACAAAAAGGAAGTTTGCGCGTTCCTGTTACATTCGATTTTGTCAGTTTGTGTTTCTGACAGTTATGACTTTATCATTGTACTTTAAACTTAAAACTCTTCATTCCAAATTACGGCATATTGGTGCCTTATTTCCTGTTAATGTTTCTGATTGCGAACCGAACTGAGAGTCTATCGTGGATGCCATAAATCGTGGAATGCAATCTAAATTAATGAACCATTTTTCAGTGTTTGGCGTAAGCGGTAATGAGGTGTTCAATATCGTAGCCAATATTTCTATGCATTGAGGACTGCAGTTTTCTCGAGAGACATCTTTCCTTCGTAAGTTACCGTCCCCTTTAGTTAGTTATTTGATTTTGCATCTAGTTTCCTCTAAATATTTTCATACCGCTACTGATAGAGTTAATCGTACCTAAAACAGGAAGAATATGAGAACGTATAGGACAGACTGGCAACTGGCTTCTTGAATTGCGTCGTGTATATAATTCTGTTTTGCTCTTATCTTATAGAAACAAAGATAGAAACAAAAATACTAAGACAGAGAGGGAAAGTAAGAAAAGAAGTTAGTGTTCCAATGTCAACCAAGACGCGGGAAACTACTTTGTCTCTTGTCCCAGGGGGAAATGTTCCAGACCACGCAGAAAACGAGGAGTAATACGGTGCTCAAGGATTTGTACGTATGATCCCTACTGCCTTCCTTCAGGATATTTGATTTTGGGAAGATTTTCAAGCCTAGGAAAGGAAAAAAGTATGTTTAACAGGCCCTTCTGCTCCTACCCCTTTCCTTTCCTCGCTGGTGTAAGAGTACATTTTAGGGTCGCTGGCAGCATTACAGAAATCCTGCTGTAGCGAGTTCTTGTGGTCGTACCCTGGATTACAGAGATCTTGACCATCCCGAAAGAGAAGAATGTATTCGGCTTGTAGAGCTGCTTCAGCCTTGTTCAGCATTTGAAGCATGGAGAGTCTAATGTTTAGTTTACAGATTGGGAGTGGCTGTGTAGGAAGAGATACTTCCGGAATGGAGTATCCTTGTCTTGTTTTATGTATTCGTAACTGTGCGTGGAGGATGTTTGTGAGGAAGTTCATGAGGAAGAATTCTGGGCTAAGAGAGAAGAATTAACAGGAAGGATATTATTACATAATGAGTTAAATAATTTGTAAGCTTTACCCAATGGCACTGGGTTTACAAAATCACGTATGTATGTACGTGTAGCTGTGTTTGCGAGGAGAGATTTTATCTTAATAGTAGGGAAAATTATTAAGAACCTGTACTTATTTGGTGGACTTAGGAGAAGCCCTCTATAAATTTCACTACACAACGCCATTTTGATCCCAGCACTGCCCAGTGACTTTCATGTGGGCTTGTAATTTCTACTAATTTTACGTAGATAAATCCAACTGAAGGCTTTGCATTTCACAATTGAGGGATGTGATTGTGAATGACTGTATATAAAATTTGAAACAAATCTTATGTACGCGGAATGGCGCTGAAGTCGCTTGACATTCCGTGTTTAACATGTTGCCTCTAGTGTCCAGTGACTTTAGCGTCACGCTGTATAAAACGCATAAACAGGAAGTACTCTTTTAAATAGTACTTGTTAATTGTGTAACCTCTGTTTCTTTTCAGGTAAGAGATCGCAGTTATTTTAAACGATTGACCGGCTGCTTTCCGTACGGTAAGCCTCATTTCCGTCTGTTATTACGCACGCTTGTTAATGTGGTAAACTATTCGTAACTGCCATCGGTTCTTCTTCCTCCCATGACGTAGCCAGGCCCACCCCCACCCCCACCCCAGAAAGGGCATCCCGCAAGGGGAGAAGTAAGGAAACACAGCAGAGACCATCGTATGCAAGATGGCCGCTGGCCGCAAGAGCCGTCAACACGACTAATCACTGCCTAAATACATCTGATACTACCGAGAAGGGCAAAAATATAAGCGACATATTGGGGGCCTAGGCCCCGTTCCGGACCGCCAAACCAAGGTTATTTTTACAGTCTCTCCCCATCCCCGCCCCCTCCCCTTCATGTTGGCATTGACCCGTCAGCTGTTGTCTTTTACAGATCATCCATTGCTCGTGCAGCTACCCGTTATGAACCTCTCTTGACTTGTAGTTACCCCTCGTGAACCTCTCTTGACGTGCAACTACCCCTCGTGAACCTCTCTTCACGTGCAGCTACCCCTTATGAACCTCTCTTGACGTGCAGCTATCCCTTACGAACCTCTCTTGACGTGCAGCTACTCCTCGTGAACCTCTCTTGACGTGCAGCTACCCCTTATGAACCTCTCTTGACGTGCAGCTATCCTTTATGAACCTCTCTTGACGTGTAGCTACCCCTCATGAACCTCTCTTGACGTTTCTCATTGCATCTGTACTTACAACGGTGTACCCGTTGGCGCTATACGTGCGACAAGACCTGTTGGTTATACCTCTCAAGAGAAGCAGCGACATAGACCACTTCTTCTTGTAGAATTTTCGTTACGTTTCGCGGAAACTTTAATAATAATGAGCAGGAGTTCAGGAGACTAGTCGTCACTTTGGTACTTTAGCCGTGAACACGAAAGGTGGCGTGGAGCACGACAGAAGGCTGTATTTAATGAACGAGTATGTGAAGTTTGAGGTTCTCACCATGGTATTGATAATGTTTAAAGTCTGCTGGGACGTCACTCCATGTAGGCTGGTAACTAGTTACCGACAGAGATCTCCGCTCTTCTGGGATGTTACGCAGCGTTGAGTCGTAGTTCTGTACCGACGTTTCGTTACAAACTATCGGTCCCATCTTCAAGGATCAAGAATTCAAGAAGTCTTCTAGAACTTCTTGACCCTTGACGATGGGACCGATAGGTTGTAACGAAACGTCGGTACAGCACTACCACTCCACGCTGTGTAATATCCCAGAAGGGCGCAGATCTCATCTACATCGCAGCGGAAGCCTGGAATCACGCTCAGTTACCGACATGTCGAAGGTGAGAAATCGGTGCCTATATCTTCATAGTAACGCTGCCCAAGAATCGTAGCTGGGCTATTCTTCTTGGACTGGTTGGTAAGTACTTACCAGTAGGCATGCCATAACGTCCCATAATATCATCATTTTAGTGGAGTCGGCCAATATATGTCTCGGACACAGAGAGATGTTTTGTTTAACGACGCTCTCAGTTACCGATTATATGGCATGGATTGGATGAATGAATAAAACAATGTAGAATCTGTGTAGTGATACTGACAAGGTAAAAGAAAATTCCATGGGGGTAAATCTGTGGAATCGAATCCGGGACTGCTCGTTCATAGAACAGTGTAGGACATCTTACTTGGAAACCCGGTAGCTCGGTCATCAGAAACAGGCTACGAAATAGACGAACGAGGCGCTATTGACGTCAGAGGCGCAGATTGTTTCTCTTCTCCACCTCGTCCTGACGGCTGTGGGGCCCACCGAATCTCCCATCCAATTGGCATAAGGAACTCATTCCCAGGGGTTAAAGCGGCCGCTGGCCTCCATACATTACCGGCGCACGAAATCAGCGAAAGTTTTCTTCCAAATTCCCTATACACCTTGAGAACCTGGGGCTTAGGCAGAGAGGCAACTTGACTTTTACTTTGTGCATTGAAGTGAAATAACAGGATTGTAAATGGTTGGTTATGCTATGCTGTGAAGTTTAAAATAATTAAATGTTGCCAAACATTATAAATATTGTGGAATATTACTTTATTTAGATTCTGTTATTACAAATTAATAAAATTATATCTATAAATGATGGCAGTGTTAAAGACAGCGCAGTTTTATTTAAATTTATTTCAAACTTGTAAGCCATATTATAAAGAATTTTCAGAATCAAATCACAGGAATGTTTGCTATTTTTTTATTGAAATTGTGGTAAAACGAAAGTAATGAGATGGGAGGGACTTGTGGCAAGCGTGGCAAAATGGGAACAGTGGTTTGCATGTTGATGTGAATATTTTAAGTACAGGGTACATTTGGAGACGCAGGTATTGGATGGGCGATTGAAAAGGAAGTAAGCTACATACTGTGGATCTACATTGCGAGCAGGTGAACTGCATTCAGCTGTCATAGGTTTCAATGGCGGCTATATATAAGGAATCTTAGGTTTATTTGAAGCAGGTAGTTCACGTAGCAGCGAGTACTAGGCTAAGATTTCTTTCCATGAAGTAAGTTACGCACCAAGAAAGCAGCTTGCATGAAATTACTCAAATAAGATGTTAATCATTTTAAGGAATAAGAAACAAGGTAAGAGGACAGTAAGGAGAGACCTAAATACCTAATCGAGGGATATTATGAGATACGCTGTCGTGTAGTCTGGTAGCAATCGAAGTAAGCTAAATAGTCTCCGCATGATAACTTCGTATCTCACAAATACCTCGGTAGACCAACTCGGCGAAACATCATTAAATCAAGTGAAAAACATGAAATTTCCCTGTAATTCTTTGAGTTATCACGGGCAATAAACACGTTGTCACCACGCAGCGACCCATAATGCTCTAAACGTTTAAAATCACTGTGTGCGAGGTGTTACACCTGGCTTCTGAAACGTGCATTTTGAGGATAAGTGCGTTCTGTCCGCGTGTCTGTGCCGGGTGTAGTCGCAGAACCAAATGGCCTATTCTGCGTTGCTCGGTTTTTTCACCAACATTGTGTGAATCAACTGTCCGTTTGATGTGTGGATCTATTTCTCATATTTTAAACACACAAAAAATTGTTTTGTGGCATAAGGCTCATCTGTGCATTTTTACATATAGAGTATCTATTCAGCCTGCAGGTCGATCAGAGTATTTATGCCTGTGTATAGAAGTATGTGGCAGGCAGGTAGGTGGATATGTATCTGTTTATAAGCATACGAGTAGAATGGGAAGAAACGCGTTTATAGGCAATTTTCACGCAATAGACAACTAATATTCCGAATCGCTTCCTAGCAGGATTGTTTCTCTCGCCTTGTACAAGCAAGTGAAGTGTATCCTAACCAATTTCTTCACGTTTTCCGCTTGGACCAACACAGTCCTTTCTCAGAAATCGATCCCCATCACTTGTAAAAGTTTTGTTTGCTTCAGGAAACCCGTCTGTACTCTTGCGTCTCCCCCCTTCACTGGTTTTCTGATGGGTGCTTGCGTGTTAGGGTCATTTATCTTTCTCAAGGATTCGGCAATTGGCATTCTCTCTGGGGATGTTCTTACTGTCTGTCTGTCCGTCCGTCTGTCTGTCTGTAGGAAAGGAGAGACTGAAAGAGGAGAAATCCAGAAATAGAAAGAGCAAAGTAAGAAGCATGTATCTCTTGCACCTTCTTAAAACTTTTTAACTGTTCACTGTTTAGTAGCTTCACGAAAAGACTTTAAAATAGGAATGAATGGGAAGAGTTCAAGAAAAGGCACCTGATTTGCTTTGCTTCTTTATGTTCCTTTTCTTTTAAACTCAAGACAAACGGCGTACAATGACGCCTTGGAAAACTGCAGAAAAAAGGAAAGAAAGAAAAAAGAATACAAAGAACGAAACTAAAATGGAATAGAAATGAACAGTTTGGTGGCTAATGTACTGGGATGAAAATGGTGCGGGCTGAAGCACTGTTACTTGTCTGACGGTTGGATGATGTTACCGCATCGGGAGAGATAAGGCTTGAAGTGGGAGGGAAAGTTTATTTTTCTCCTGTTTTCTGGGCAAAATACCAAATGTAGTATTTTATGATTTATTCTAGCGTCCTTGCTAAAGGAAACGAAGGCAGAACAGTATGTCTCATTAGGGTCGGTAACCAAGCAATTAGCATTAGAAGAAGCTGTGCTGTGGCAGCGTGGGCAATCAAAGAATTAATCGCTGCAGCTGTGCATGTCTCTCGTCGCTGGCGAAGTTAGGTTGTATGCACACACTTTTAAATCAGTTTTAAATGCGCAAGTAGGATACATGATTATCATCTTCGTCGTTGTTGTTGCCCGAAGTTTCTTATGTTTACATTCGCTATAGGATACATACGTGATGTATGTGAAATATTGTCAAAAAATGAAAAACATTTTTGAGTATTATTCAGTGACTCTAATATAATTCAGTTTTCAAGATTCTTTGTCTTTTGACAACATATGGCCCTGGATATCCTGAAACAGTCCTGTTATTCGTTTTTTTTTTCCAAAATGGGGACTGTACAAGAGAAGGCACGCTGTGTAGTTGCATATGTTGGAAAAATTTCCTTAGGAACTGCCACCTAACTTTCTGTTCCAAGAAGCCTTGGCGCCATCACACTGGAATCCACGAGGCATTTGCTTGATATACATCTTTCTGGGCGTCGGAATGGTCGATATGGGCCACCGCTTGGTCCCACAGTCGTCACACTTAACGCCACTGGACTTTTCCTTTTGGGTATGCGCTTACGCCTGTCCTGTTACTGGTGCTCAGGAAATGCGTAACGGGACTGTAACGCCACTGTGACGGAAGCTGCTGTTGCTAAAACTGTATATAAATAACAACGTATAATACAACGACTTTGAACACTGTAATGCAGTTATTCAAAATGCAGTAAGCTGTACCAACAATAATAAATATTTCCGGAGAGAATTACAGCATGCAAAGCTTCATGATATGTACCGTCCGTGTTGTAAAAAGGAGATGATTACAACGAGAAATGCGAGACTGGCGGACATCTGAGGAGGTCTAGTAAGAGGCGTTTTGAAGAGGACTCATAAACTGCCGTCAAAGCAGGGAATTTCTTGACAGTGTGAGCTGTTTTAACGCCTTAACGGAAGTTCTGTACGCTGTAATTGAGTGAATTACATCATCATCCAGTAGTCTGTCTAATGACAGGTCCAATGCCTCTTCCAGAGCGATTCCTCCACATATTGCGATTTAGAGCTTCCTCCTTCAAATAAGAGTATCTTCGCCTGTCCTTAAGGTCATATATTATATTATTATATTTTATATATTATATATTAATTGTTAAATTAATAATTTAATTCTCAAATTAGAGACTAAGTTTTAACTTCTGAAGTAACTGAAATGTTTGAGATTTTGAACTGCTCGACTCTCAAGATGAACAGACTATGCTACTTCCAACTGGCCGTAACTATTGAACTGTCGATATGGCGTAACATTCCAGAAGGCTTTAATCTTCCCGACCAATACGTAACTTAAATACAAGATGTTTATTGCTTACATAACTTTAAAATTTCTTAGCTTCAAACTACGGTTAAATTGTTAATCCATTTATAATATTCCGTGAGAGGTACTGAAGTATCTTAAGCGCATTTAACAATTAATCGCCTTAAAATGTTAGTTCTTTAATTATTTGCCATCAAAATTGAGGAATTTTATACGGAAATGTTCTAAAAAGCAAAGAACTGCACGTTCTGTATAGAATCTTGTCTAGACAGGCGCTAGTGACGTATGGGGACAGAGAACGAGTTTCCTTAAAGGAATGCCGGAGAGGCGGGAGACAAATTCCAGCATGAGCATGGAAACGCACGGAGAGACATGACTGATTGCGAATGGTAAGAGGTTTGCCTTACCGATTACCATTTGAAAATGGAAGCAGAGCTCTGCCAAGTGTAGGACATTACACAGACTGATAAATCTTTCCTCTTCAAACCAATATGTTATATGTAGCAGCATATGGTAATTCAAAATATTTGCTTGGAATGCTTGACCCTGAAGATTAAGGCATTACGAAACGTCGGAAATTTCTCACCCAACGAAAAGTGCGACATCCCAGAAGACCTGATTCATCAACCCAAAATGTTTTTCGAAACTTAAAAAAACTTTTTTTAATCCTGTGATTATTAGGGATGTTATTGATGTTAAGAATCTGTTTAGAAATTAACGCCATATGGAGTGATATGTTTGAAATAAATTGTAACTTTCTTGGAAAATTCGAAGGGACTTACGCGCAGGCAGAAGATAATATTAAAAGTGGATATAAAAAGATCATGAGTATATGAGAAAGGTTTGTCTAATTCTGAGAGTGTGCACTGGCTATCTCTTAGGGGCATGCTAAACAGTTTCTGATTTCTTGAAAAAAAGATAACTTTTCGCTAGCTAAGGAACTGTCACCTTGTCTAGAACGCTTCTTCGCTTGTTTAATTAATTCTTAGTTTTCGTCTGCGTTAATTAATTCAAATGAACTGTTGAACTTACGTACTTCGTCTGAAATAATCCTGTACAGAATGACCCAGTGACGTATTTGTGTCCCAAATATTATGACTGCAGTACAGCTTGAAGTGATATGCAGCAACAGTGGGTATTCGCGTCAGGCCCGTGGGCGGAAACCAAATTAAACATCACAACTAGAGACAAAATGGAGCAGGAAAGCAAGGTGAAGACAGTGAACTCATATCCGATGCAACGTAGCGAGCGAGCGTCTCGGAACGTGATGAAAGGGCGGAACAACCCAGAGGCAGTCCGTGGCAGCTCTCTTCTTAAATTGAAACGCAAAGTATAAGGGGATGCTGGGATACTGATATTATTCCATCTAGAGGTTTCATTCAATTTTCAAAGTTCGTAACTGGTATAAAACCTTAGTAAGGTAATTATTATGCGTTCTTTACACGAAGCGTCATTTGGGAGTGTAAAAAAGGAAATCGTCTTCACATCTTCATGTGTCTGACTTCTGAATCGCTTTAGTGTGAAATGTTATATTCATGGACAAAAGTACTAATTGTTTTGGCGAATTTTATTTTCTCTGCAGTCCCATAACATACATGAAACTCAAACCGAAACTGATCATCGATGTTCTAAAAAATGCCCTACGATATTAAGTAGGTGCTACATGGCATCAAAATTGGACCTCATAAAAATCATTAGATTGTATTTGACACGTTTCTGAATATGACGAATATTTAAAGGATCAGGACGGAATATAGGCGCAGGTCACACCATGTGCTTCTGACTGCATGGCGGGAAGCAGTCCCGTAGTCGGTAAGTAACTCAGAGAAGTGCATAACAGGGCAGTTTAAGTGTTGTGGTAATTTGCGTTTTGAGTTTCTTTTTTTTTTTTTTTTTTTTTTTGATTAAAACCTGTGGCATTTTACGAAATTGCTTTTCCATACGTCGCTTGTTGTGTCTTACCTGTCTATACGTTCACTCCATAGACATTTGATGAAGTACTGACCAGTCTGTTCCACCATTTACGCAACTCAGACTTAAGAGACTAGAATATAATATTGCAGAACTTCTACAGCCTCGCTGTGAGTCCATTAGTGGGCGCTATGAATCACAATGCTTGCTTTGTAATTATATATGTAATGGAGAAACACAATCTAACACACATATTTGAGTGCGGAAGAAACATGTTTTGTTCTTATATAAAACTTCTACGTGTTTTGACCCGATCAGGTCATTTTCGGGTGTATTAAATCATGTAAAAGAACTCAGTTGAATATCATTAACTACTAGCCAAGCTTACAACATCAGTCAGTGTAATGAGCATTAAAATGAAGGTGCTAAACTGCAACTGAATGATAACTCTTTGTAAACCTATGCATAAACAAACAGAAAATTATTAAAGAATAGCTCCCTGTATGTATAGGATTACAAATCACGTTACGCACTTTACAAAACAATGTCAGGGCGTTGAGAAAAACACAGCAACTGTGACTTACACAATCCCAGACTCACCACTGGAAGACCTGGGGGCGTAATATGTGCAGCTTCTTAGAGCTAAGATTTCGAGGTAGCTGATGGTGGGGCGTCACTGGCCAGTGGGGCAACTTTGCCAGTTTTTCTGTAATGGTATAAAACTGCCCTCTTTTTACATATTTCTATAAGCCTGGTAGGGTCGAAACTTGTAGCAATTTTAAAAAACAAAATATGTCGTTTTTAATAAAATAGTTCTTTTAGATCGTATCTCCCTATTATGCTAATTATTTATGAACCACAACGGGATGTCTTCCATCAAGAGTACAATTAGGCGTTATGTAACAAGCTATACACAAAGTGGCCTAAAGCTACAACACTCTAATATCATGTTGTAATAAATTACTGGTCTAGACTGAGTAAGTGCTGAAGATTGAAGTCTTCAGAGATATTACACCATGTTGAGTGCTAAATATCTGCCGACGTTTCGAAAGGTCGTATTTCCTTCCTCAGTGTAAAAAATTTGTAGAAGAGTGGACCCGTGTACACGGCGCAACAGTCCAGAAGGTTTGAATGTGCGGCAAAACCGCTGTGATAGATGCCAGTTTGTACTGATTGTGTGCATGCACCCGAGAGCGGGACACTACGGTACAAGGAGTTCGAGATTAAATCCAAACGCATAGAGTTTCGTTCGCGGGACTGCTCCCAAAAGTTACTGATTCGTTACAGAAATGAACTCATTTGTCATTAATGGAATTTTAAACGATGAATTATTTAGTTTTGTATCGGAACTTAATTTAATGTACTTGCTCTTCCAGTCTGTCGATCGCTGATCAATAGGCCTGTATTTCGTGGGCGAATTGAGCCTTTCAAATCAGTCGTAAGTTCAAATGAATATTTCGTGCTGAAAGGTTCCAGCTCCCTTGCTATAAACTTGTGACGAACAAATGAAATGTGAACAGTTTATGAAAACCTGCCTTAGGGTTTCAATCATAACAATCTCCATGGTGCAGATTCCTCTACGTGAGACTACCGGTCATCCAGATGATCACAAATTTTGCATCTCTTCCTCGTCAGTCCGAATGTTTGTGACCATCTCCACAAGAGAACTTTACTGAAATTTGTCGTTAGCAGATTTGTCTAGTCCACACTGCAGTATTTTATTCCTTTATGATCCGTTTTTATGTTATCAGCCTTACATCTGCGCCCAATTCTTTCAAGTAATCTATTTCCCCTTATGTTTTTCACAACTAAGATTTGAAATGCATTCCTTGCCTCTCCAGTGAGCGTTATAGGCCCTTGCCTATCTCTTGTTCCTTGATTTTTGATACAAATAATGTTGTACTTATAAGCAACATTCAGAATATTTCTTAAAGATCCTGACAGTTTTGCTAATCCAAATGGTTAGAAATTTTGTAGCTGAATATCCTTTTTGCACTAAACATTTAAAATGTCCCATATGTATATGTGTCGATATGGGGGGGGGGGTCCTTTTCAGTAGCTTCTGAATACCTTCATCTGCTCCACTAATCATTGTATTTTAATTACCGAGGTTCCATTAGCAGCTTTTTCATTAACAATGTACCTGCATATAACATTCGCTTTGCCATTTTCATCTGTGAATGTCCTTATTTTTAACTCCACTTTTCAATCGCTGCCACATTTTCTGTAACGTCATATAGAACCTACGTCCATTGCTGAATGAATTCGTTTCGTATATTCTAGTTGCGTTTTAATAATTAAATGCCTTTCTTGAATGTTTCATGCTAATGCTAGTATCGATAATTTGATTTCCCACGTCTTCAGCTGCGAGTCTGTTTGGTTGTAGCCATGCTTTGCACTAACTGGTTTTGTTTAATTTTGTGCAGCGTGTCTGCAGCAACATTATCTCATAGTTTTGACTGGAAACGATAGTTGTCCAAAATTTTGCACAAGTCTGTGATCATTTAACCTATCTAGAATCATTAAAACTTAAAAGTGAGGTCCTGCTGCAAGGTCAGCATTTTCTAATCACGTGCTAGGTAAAAGTACCAATCTGCCTAAGCATAATGCTATACTCGCAATGAGAGGAAGTGGCGGTAAGGCTCCTAGCATTTCGCATCTTCGCATGTGGCTTTCCTTCCGTGGAATTAAAGTATTTTTTGAATGCATTTTCATCTAATTATTTCTTAATTGGCTTCATTTTCGTGGTGTTTGATATAACTGTTCCAGTCATAGGTGTTACGGTGGTTCATAAGTTATTATTTGTATATTTTGCTGTATATTAGGGGAAACTGGGACAGTGTGATACAAGGGGCAAGAGGGTATTTATTAAAATCGTGCACCATAACTTTTTCACTCCGCCAAGCTGTTTACTGTGCAACAGTCTATATTTTGGCAGATATGTCTGGTTTGGTCCGAAACATTGTAAGTTATGCTGAATGTTTTTGTCCTGATAATGATAATGCAACTTTCTATGCGTGGTAGTTAAGTGGTAATGTAAGACGGTTGTGACAGCCTAGGTTTCGGCTTGTGTCTTTATTCATGACTGAAACAGCACCTTCTCTGAAAGTTGTGAGGACTACAAATGGAAATGGAAATGTTCGTGTAATGTAGATGTATCAAATAACAACATATTTTGTAACGCGCTCTTATCCGGTATATGGGCCAAGCTGGCTCAGTGTGCGTTGCACTAGTAGCTATATATAACTAAGGTTTTTGACATGCAGCATTGTTCTTTGTTATTCTTCACTGCGTGATGTTCGTATATCCTTCATTCAGTTCTCGTATTTTAACATGTAGTTTCGCTAACATTCTACCATCTTTTCTTTTCGTTTCATTCTTCTCGTTTCTTCATTTCTTCAGGTATTTTGTCTCCCTTCGGTATTGTTTCGTCCTACATTTAACGTACATCTTACGACGTAGGCCTATGTGTAACATGGCTTTTGTCATTTACTTTTCACTCTTTATTGCCCTTATTTTCTATGTTCTGTGTTTGTATTTTTATCCCTTTTCTGTACTTTCTGGTTCTATTTCCACCTCCCACGGTCGCTACTTCCTGCTCTCCCCATCCGTCGAAGCTACACCCACAGCCAGTCTCTGCTCTAATTTATCAGAGTACACAGGATCTGCATGAGATGTGTAATCAGCACTGTATCCACAGCGGCACCCGCGGTAGCTAACGAACGGCTTCAATGTCACGCGATAAGATTATCGCTACATGCTAACACTCGTTACTTACAGGTTCCCTTTCACCCTGGAACGAGAATTATTCCGCCATGATTCTAGGTATGGTGTTTCAGTACGTCTTGAGGGGAAGGACAAGAATTAACCAAATACATTGTGTAGAATGTTTCTCAAAAAAATTATACTCAGTCACCTAGTCGAGAATTTCTGTGCTGTTATGAAACCCTGTGTTTTAATACTGTTTTCACAATAGGTCAACAATAGTCTCTGGTTAAAAACAGATTAATTCCGTTTACAACCTGACAGCCTATTTCCGTTAATATCCTTTCATTAATATTACCTTCCAAATGACGTCTAATTCATTCCTAAGAAATTTATTACCTAAAATTGTACGACCATTATTCTGCGTGCATTTTACGCGATCTTCATGTTTATTTTCGAAAAGAATTTGTTACTCCTTGTCTTGTTTGCAGGTACATCGTTAGTACTGTGTGTCAGGATAGAGAACTTACTGGACCTTGAAGCCCAGAGTTTAAGCTAAATGCAATCCTGAATACACCCACTGCTTTCATGCAAGTATTGAGAGCCTGTCAGTGTTGACGTCTGCCTATTAGAAAGGCACTGTGCGTTCTCGCTAAGAACTTCTGTTCTCAGTAGTAAATTTTTTTACTGCAAAATAAACACTGATTTTTCAGAAACTAAATCTCTTTTTGCGATTATGAAAAAGATAACAAGGATAAATGTCGGATCATTTTGATAATTTTAAATTAAAAGCTCTTATGCGTTCAGTTTTTATAGTGACGACTGAAATGAACACCGGAACTGATAGTATCATGCAATTTGACACGTTTGGTATATTTGGTGTGTGGATGGGAATGGGAAAAATGTCCTTAACGTTTCATATAATTGCTCAAAATGCATGCATACAATAGCACAGTCGCTTAGTACTGTGCTACCGAGGTAAGAACGCACCAAAATTTGTTAAATTGAAATTAATTTCCCATTAATTTACGGACAGTAATTGATACAAGGTGACCGACTACAAAAAAGTACATTTATTTATTTATTTATTTATTTATTTATTGCAATGGGCATCAGTTACTTCCAAATTAATGTTACCAGTTTGTAAGTTTGATATTTTGTATGTAAATGTAAATATAATTAAGATAAAATGAGGTGTGCGTGTTTCTAGGATGCTACTGAGCGTTCCTTTGCAGTCAGTGACTTAAGTACCAATGAACGCTGTGTAACAGCCCGCAAGAGTCAATACCTCATCTACACCACGGCGGAAGCCTGAAATCACGTAAAATTAAATTAGTTTGCGCCATTTCACACTGACGAGCTGTAAGCTAAAGTGAATTGCTGGGGTTGTGATACACTTCATAAATGCCTATAAAAGGACTATTTACTGATTCCATAAGCCACAGTCCTTTTTGAGACGCCGATACGTTTCAGTCGAGAAGTTCCCCAGTCTCAATTCCAAACGACAGTTATTACCGTGAACACGAGCTCCCACCTTCGATTTTACCCTGAGTAAGCCGACACCAATTATAACTGAATGAAGATAAAAAGAGTAGCCGTTTTTAAAGTTCTGATGCAGAAACGCTAAAGTTCTTTAAGTGTCTTGATAATTTTCGAAAATTATTTTAATAATTCGACAGAGAACAAATTCTTTCCAGAACATGCAACATATGTCGAACATGCCTGTGTTTAACGGGTGTTTGCGGAGCATCAAATCTCTGTTGCCAGGCACAATATCGACCAACTGCCGCTAAGTAATTGAATATCGTTATTTCTCTACGTTGCTGGGCAAGGCAGAAGAGTCTGTTTTCCACAATGTTATCAGCTATACGCAAGAGGTGAAATCAAATTAACTTGACTTCAGCCCTGGGTATACTTGTCTGTGGACAAATATTTGTAAAGTCCGTTCTCTTGCGCCGCTTAACGTGGCATCAAATTTCTCTTGACCTCCTCCCCGTGTCAATATTAAACATAAGGCTGTAATCTGATAATACCGTCTTTTATCGGTCTTATGTCACTTCAAAGGGCAACAAGTACATTTTCAGTAGGCGCAATTAAACATGAGGGTTACCTACCCAAAGTCTTCACACCGGACTGAAAATAAATTAGGTGTTAGGAGATTTTTGGATGGCTGTGTCTAGCTTCGTGACTTTCACTCTTTCCTTCAGACGGATAGAATGCGTTTCGGAAGGTCCGGGTATGCTGAAAACAGGATAATAAACAGTTAATTGGCCTTGTACAACGGGATTACAATTTTATAGACTTAAGAATAATATTAAATTGAATTGTACAAGAACGTGTGGATTTTGAGACGCTTTAGGTTAAATCCAGTTACTGAAATTCTGGTGATAAAATTTCGGTTCTAGGAAGTACGGAATTTTTTATTTCCTTCGTATTGCTCAGACGTTTAGTCGTATAGTTGTTTAGTTTGTCAGTTTTTCGATTAGCGAGTTTTGAGTAAGCAGTAGTGGATTCATTTGAACTTGGTAATAAACTAAGACTACAGCCATCTGAGATTTGTTGTCCTGTAGTGTGGTGGATAAGTATCAACATCTTCAGGTAAAACCCTGAGGGTAAAAGCAGCAGGTTTCTTCATAGCCCTAGTGCCTATCTACCAAAACACGCGACTTCATATCTCAGAAACAGTAGTCATATTATTTACTGCTGTGAGAACCTCAATTCTGACATGGCAACAAATCACCAATTGCCAGAAAAGTGGGAAATTTATGCATAAAAATATTGTTTAATTTATCGCACATTTTTGCCTAGTCTGCCTGCAAAATTTAAGTGAGCTAACATGATTTTCATTCTTTTCTTACAGTTACGTGGGCTAAGCCTATGTTAATCACCATTATGTTTTCTGACAAAATGCATTCCACGTGCATTCCTTATGTTTCTTAGTCTTTAATGACATTCATAGGCAATGTGGCCAATGGCCTCCAATTTTCTGGGTTTTCAAATATGCATATACAGACATGTAGTGCGACTTCGCGGACACAGGTTCTGTCCGTCGGAAATTAATCCCTGTCCCTGCTCACGCTAGGTCTAGCCAGGACTGCAGCATAACCGCCTTACCATTACGTACTTAAGCAAGATAATTATTTAGAGAAAATACGTATGTGAGTCAGTGCATTTACATAAGAAATTAATATGTACTCGCGCATGCGTGTCCTGTTTCTGAACCTCGCACCTAGTCCCTGTGTTTTGCTTATATGAAGGTGTAAAATATTCCTGTTGAGTCCCTTTTTTGGTACAAAATGACGGTGTTAAAATCTGTTCCCAGTAACACTACTCATCATAAAATTTTGTATAAAAAATACGTCTGCCATGATATTAAATATATCCGCTTTGTTTGTAGACTGAAAACAAATAACGGATGAAGCAAATGTGCTTTCAGTTTGTATCAAGTTTCGCGTTGTACAGAATTAACCGCTGGCACGTGTAACCTCAAGAAGAGTGCGTTCGTGACGGAGGAAATGCGTAATTATATAGTTCCCAGCTACTTCTCGGCGTAACTGGGCTTGTCGCTGATATATGGACTGAGTTAGAGACAGAGTAATTGTGATTTGGATGTGCAGGATACATTCTAAACTTGTTATTTGGTAGGTGGGATATATATTTCATTAAGCGATTGTTTCAGAGGCTTTTAATGACGTCACCATCGTGTACATTTAAACATAGAGAAATTTCAGTTTTGTGTACTGGGAAAACTTAAAATCTCGCCAGAAGGGATGAGGTTGGATAGAGGTCGTTGATGTTGGGGTTGTGGAAGGTGTAATTGGCTAAAAGAGCAAATATAGAAGCATGGAGTCAATGAGTGGGTCCATAAGTGTTTATTTTTCACCAAGTATTTTTGAAGTAAGGGGTAAATTTCAACCTATAACCTGCCATGAAGGCACAGGGGGAGAGTAGAGGTATAGCTCTACTCTTTGTTTAACCTCGACCCTAGGTGACTGCGGGTGGTTAACGCCACGGCTTGGCTGCTTTACTCCCGGGAATGACCCGGTCCCCGGGCTGAATGGGCCCTTGGGCCTGTCTGGACTGGTGCGCAAAATCTCGCCCCAACTGGGATTTTAC
Source organism: Coptotermes formosanus (assembly GCA_013340265.1). Taxonomy (NCBI): domain Eukaryota; kingdom Metazoa; phylum Arthropoda; class Insecta; order Blattodea; family Rhinotermitidae; genus Coptotermes; species Coptotermes formosanus. Next base: position 3,578,764 of record BLKM01009497.1, on the reverse strand, counting down.
CTTCCTAAAATGGTTGTGGGAAGTTTGAAATCTTCTACCTCCCATCTTTCGAAAACATACAAATATTTCTTTCTGTGCTTGAGGACCAAATTGCACCCCGTGGTGAGACTGATGCAGTTTATGTTCATTCAGTTTTAGCAGTAAAAAGAAAAAATGCGAAGCATGGAGGTCTGTAGTATCAAGCAAACAGCCTTCGAGAATTATCTGTATTGGGTGAAATGTATGGTGGGACAACAGAACGTATTGTGTAGGATGTATAAAAATTTAGTTCAAAGGGATGCCGAGAGTCGAAAATAACTGAATAAACTTTCTACTTGCATGCTGCGATTACGTACAAGAGAGGTGCAATTCCTGTCTTCGCCTCCACGTCAGCACTGACCCTGAGATCCACCCAGCCTCTTCCTTACATATCCTTCGTACTTCCTATTTATTTTCATCTCACCTCCTCATTAGACGCTATATAACCTTGAAAGAACATGGTTAAGTAATATCAGAACCAATCTGAAATGGGTCTAAAAACAACTTGCCCGCCAGTTAATTCTATCCAGATCCATTTTATTCCATCTCACACCCTTCCATCCTGATTCCTCAGAATCAATTTAGGTATTCTTAATCTCGATTTACTTTAACAAAATATTCCTTACTAAAGATTTTACCCAACTGAAATTTGTTTTTTGGTACTTCTGACGGATGATTTATGATGTGGTTATGTATGGTTTGGCTAGCGCATGTTTCTTGGGTTCAGTGGTTTTCACCTGAGGACGGAAGAAATTTTCTTCCGAAACGTTGTGGTTTTTAATTCTTTGACGATGCAAAACGTAGCGCAGAATGTTAGTGATACGAGTGTTATTACACCATTGTCAAGAACTTATATCGTGCAATTGAAATTTGTTTAGTATGCACTTACAATATCCCTTGTCTTTCTGAACCAGTGGAGGTTTCTGGAGGTTTTTCGTGAATAGCTGCGAATGCATTGAATAAGCAGTGCCAGACAGCCGACTGGAGATGTTCCTCCAAGTTGGGCGTTGAACGAGAGACCGAACGACATCTAAACATAAGCATTAGAACAGCCAAATGCCGCTGAGGGCCTGGAATTGTGACACTGTACAGTCCAAGCAAGAGAGAAGTTACTTGTGAAGGAAATTGTGTGTGACACGGGAAAAATTTAGTGGCCGTAGTAATGTCTGTTGTAGCGGTTGTCTGGAATTCCTAACCACATCAAAACGCTCTTACCTGAGATGGGGCAGGAAGTACGAAACATAACTGGAAGCGGATTGCTGTTGTAACCGTAAAGAATCAAAGGTTGGCCGAGCGGAAGGAGGGCGGAACCACCCTTCAGATTTTACAGTCCCACCCACTTAACTTCCCGGATGTTGCGTGCCTAACAGAGTTAACTAACTTGTAATAAGGAGATGACTTAAATGAAATTTACCGAGCAGAAAATACAATTTTAGCAAGTCTTAAAATATCCATCTCTGGCCGCAAGACTTGTTGAAATCAGCAGGAACCGTGGAGACTGAGTTTCATTTTCGTCTACACCGAAATCAGAGTTAAGGTACGCGGATAAATTATACATAGTAAAAAGAGAGTTGCTTCATTGCAAGCAGTACGATATTATAGACTGTAATGTGGAACATGGATTGTTTCTTTGAACGTGGGTGAATAAGAACAAGAAGACATAGCAGTAAAGGGGGGAGGAGGAGAAGGAGTAGTGGTGTAGTGAGTGACACAACGTTAATGAAATGAAGGGGACAGAAAATCTAGGGGTCTGAAAATCACCAGGAATTACCCACTCGTCCTTCTCGTGAGGTAGGCTGAAGATATAATAGAGCTTTGGGGTGTGAAGAAGATAATACGATGGGGTGTAGACAGTTTTGTGTGTGCAGCGGAGGAAATAATTTGAGAATTTGGGCCGAGTTTTGAAACTTTTTTTCAGGGACATTATGTGTAAAATGCTTGACGGTGGGAGGTATAATTTTGGGTGAAAATTGTGAAATTCATATTGGAGAGCTACATGAGAAGAATGTGCTGCAATTTGGAATTTCTGTGCTAGCTCACAATTTGCTATAGGACCGAGAAAAACCTCGGAATCCATGATCGATTTGGTTGGTCGCCGGGCCTTCCGGATGCATACTCAGTTCTAGCCAGCAGTCCGGATTTCTGGTAGGAAAAACCTAGAACCAGTCCGTACACATACAGTTGCGTATTGTTTTAAAAACCTGCAAACCTTTTTTACATTGATTTGCGTGGCTGTTCCTTTGACTTAATAGTTATATACTAATTGTGTATGAAGTACAGTATAAAGTATATATATAGAATTTTAGTTTCTACGTCACAGAGAATACAGTGTTTCTATTAACAAAACGAATCTGTTAACCGTTTGAAGACTGTCATTCTTTTAAAATACATTTAAAAATGTATTTCCTGCCTCACTGTTCTGGGCCAATTATAAGCGCCAGTCCGTTAGTTTTCTTTAGGAAAGAAGTCGATATTTGTTCTGAAAATTGTACGAAATACATAAATACACTTTATGGGCAGAATGCACAGTTTCTTAGTGTCACAGACGGTGACACATGAGATGCACTACGTAGAGTCCGGACTGCCTGGTCTGTAGTGTGAATAGGCTAGGGTCTAGCTTGTAGGCAGGACCGAGGGTTGTCGTCCCCTCGCTAAAACATCCAGACCTGACGTGGGGCCTGCCACCACCCTTCTATTCTGTGTGCACCCGGAGCAAAGCAGCCGGGGCGTGAAGTTGACCACTCGCCTCCATTTAGTGCCGAGGTTAAGAATGAATGGAGCTACGCCTCACTACTCCCCATTTACTGCTTCATGGCATGCACAGAGGCAACTAAGTTTGCAGAGGGCGGCTGTTTCAGTTGTACCCATATATTGCTTTATTTTAATCAAGAAATTTCTCGTTGTTGGAGATCTTATTTTGAGCATTATGCGTTATGTGGCTCCTGCGGGTTAGTGGTTACTGCCTGCTAATGCAGCTGGCTTTGGCAGGTGATGAACGTAGTGCAAAGCTAGAGTTTTACTGCCAGTTCAGGTGTGTACTTTTATTTCTGTCATTCTGTACGTACGGGTATACAGACGATTCTGCTCTGACGAGCGACATACAATGTTTCTTCTTTCTTAATATAACTGGTTCATTCTTCTTTGTTTTTTTCCTTCCTCGTCTCATTTTAACATTTCCACAAAAAGGAAAAAAATATGAAAATTCCATTTTTAATCGAAAGATTATTTCACGTGAGCTTGCGTGATAATTCATATAGTAATAAGACAGTTTGCTTCTAAATACCTTACATACTTGCCACCTGAAGTAAACTGTTTGGTCACATGTGTGTCATTAGAAAATATTTGGAAGGGATGTACCCTCCGAATCACCATATAAATGACACTAATTTCCAGTTCATCTTACTAATGCAAACAATGTGTTCATGGAATGTTGTTACGGGGAGCTAAGCCACAAACTAGTGGAATACCGGAAAACCACATATTGAAACAAGTAAGTTTTCCGGAAATGACCCAAAAACAATTTATAAATCAATCAGGAAGTTAAAGATAGGCGAGGTGTTACTAATAAGTTTTGTGATAAAAGATACTGTTTGAGGTACACGTGTTTGACATACGAATTTTCTCGAAATTATTTCGACTGTCGACTACAGCTTGACCTTACGATAGCCTGAAAAAATGGGCCAATTTTACGTTCGTTTATTCGAATAAGTAGCCCTACCTCATAAGCCCCCAGAGTCAATTTTATTTAACTTCCTGCGACATATTTTAGCCCCTACGATATTTTTGGACCGTAGGATATGTACAACAGCACGGTATTTCAGTCAGTAAAGTGTCCGGCTGCAGGGTTAGAAGGCGTGATACGATTCCATGCTGGGACATGGATTTCCCTCTTGATCACGTCAGGTTCGATTCTGGGGCCCACCAAGCTGATTGTTCAGTCGGTAACGGGCTCTTTACCCGAAGACAAAGTGACTGTACTGTGAAACGGACCACTCGCCTGCAAGTAACGTTAAATGCTTGGCGTTGTACCTCCATCTCTCCATAGTTCTTCATGGCGTGGCGCTTAATCAATCACACGGAGGACTTCACGTCCTCCGCCCAGGAGATGTATAGAACAAGACCAGCGGGGCCAGCTGCGGTTTCTTTTAATAACTAACAAACTAACTCCATGGAGCAGAGTCTTTCCTGAGAAGCCAACAGGTCCTCAGCTACTCAAGAAATTCCCCGCATTTTATGGAACCCAAAGGTTCATTACCGCATTCACAAGCACTTAGCGCCTGTCCATGTCCTGAGCCAGAGAAATCCAGTCCATGTCTCCCCATCCCATTTCTTGAACATCCATTTTAATATTATCCTCCAATCTACGCCCAGGTCTTCCAAGTGGTCTCTTTGCCCAGGTCTCCCCACTAAAACCCTGTACGCAGCTGCTGTCTCTTCCAAACGTGCCACATGCCCTGCCCATCTCATTCGTCTTAAATTTATCACCCAAATAATATTTGGCGAGGATTACAGGTCATAAAGCTCCTTGTTATGTAGTCTTCTCCACTCCCTTGTTATTTCGTCGCATTTTCGTTTAATACAGGTCTTAAAGGTTTTAGAATTTTGGTCCGAATTAGGATGTCAGGTCCGAATTAATTAACGCAGTACTTTTTCTGGACTTTGCTGTACGACGATTTGTCCGTGTTAAAATGGTAATAAACATCGGCGTTCCATAATATGCTGGGAATTTCTTGCCTAGCTGAGCGGCTGCTGGTTTCTAATTGATGGAGATAAATATGGAATATCTATGAAGTATTTTTACGTTGTAGCGTATAGGCGCTGCAGCCGCTTCGACAGCACCGACAGTGCGGCACGACAACACAAAATTAAAATGTTGTGGTCACACTGACAATCCAAATTAATTGACGGAACCACAAACACATACGCCAGATGGTGGGGGGGGGGGGGAGGCGGCCACCGGCGGGGGGGGGGGAGAGGGGAGAACTGGTGACCGCTGTTGGAAATATAGTGAAGCTGATGATGAAATTGAGTCAAAGAAGTTGAAATAGACCAAAATAAGCGTTGTACCGGGTGTTGTATTACATAGATTGTAGAGAGAAAGGCTAGAGAGTGTCGACACATGGAGGACATAACTCCGGATGGGTAAAGCTGTGCAATAACTAGTGTATTACCTAATTAAAAACGTGGTAATTTTAAAGGCTTGTGTCTCGTGTTTCTATTTTTAAAAATTAAGATATATCCGATGTAAAGGCCTCAGTGGCTGGTCAGTGTAATGAATGTGAAATCGTTTCCTTTCGTAGTCCTCACCTCTTCTACCTACTCACAGTAGGTGTCGAGGTTGTTTATTTTCACTTGCTCACACTCAGACCCACACCACAATCGGTAGGACTCCTCTGGACGGGGGATCGTTCCGTCGCAGAGACCTCTACCTGACATCACAAACACTGTACAAGAGACAAACATCCATGCCCCCAGTGGGATTCGAACCCACGATCCCAACAAGCGCTCGGCTGCAGACCTACACCTTAGACCGCGCGGTCACTGGGATCGGCTGTGAATATGAAATACCTGAATGTAATTTGGGAGGTCGAAACATGTTTGGTCGTTTGTACTAACAAATAGGGTATACTCTTTATTGGATGCTTTTCTTTTAATTTATCCATAAATAGTGTCGGATAACTCTGGATAATTGATAGTCATTTAACAAATTTCAAGAACGTGCGTTCTGTCACGAGGCTGTCCGACGTGCTGTAATTGAAAAATTACACCAGTCACAGAGCGATCTAAGCTAAGCTAAGCTAAGCTAAGCTATTCACATAGACCTGGTCTATTGACTAGCAACGTGGTCATTGAGGTTTGGCACGCGAACCTTATAAATAAGAAGTCCTCGTTCTATTTTATTATATAGGCTATGAAAGTGTACGTCAGGTTAACTATCACACTGTACACCACACTGCCTAACCTTACTTTCTTTGTTTGGGTCATCCCGGTGTGTTGATTCAACTATATAGAAATAATAATAATAATAACACAGTCTGACACACCGCTGTATGTATTTGTAGTGGCACACTATACCATTTATTCTAATATGTGTGCTAAGTTACTACATGTTTCGGCTCGGCCTGATGATGGCTCGGCCGAACAGCCGAAGCAAGCCAGCAAGACTGGCTTGCTTCGGCTGTTCCCCAGTATTCTAACATAGCTTCCCTGAAGCTGATGTGATATGCTTCGAAACATGTCGGGAACAGTTTAAAAATAGTGTATATTTTCTTAGTGTACGAGTTGGTAAAATAATACATGTAAGATTTACACGTACAGGGTATGGAAAACTGCAAATAAAACATGATGTTTGCGTCACTTATGTGTTGAAAATGTGAGGTACTGATTTTTTTGGAAGGTGCTGTTTATTTGTGAATACAGGGATATGGAATAGAAGTATGATCTTTGTCTCATAAAATATTGAACTAAATTTCGTATGTTACATCGTGTACATGTAGAATCGAGAAATAGAGATAATACACAGACAGAAAGGTGGGAAGTAAACGAGGAAGCCGTGAGTGAGTTATTTACCTCTCCAATTTGTATACTCTCCTTCCTCTCCCCCCCCCCCCACCCTTTATATTCATCCCATTTTCGAGTTTCTCGTCTCCTTTACGTTGTATCAGGTGGACTGTCAGGTAATCTTTCCCTCCGTATCTCATCTCTCAGGTTTCTTCCATCATTATCTCTACTACATCTCTCCTCTCGTCTGCAACATTTGTCTGCCAGCTTCTGACATCTCTTCTTTTACTCTTCTTCGTCCCATTACAAGAGGATTCATCCGTTCTTTGTAGGCTCTGCGTTTCTATCATTCCTTCCTTTGACTCTTAGAATACCTCTCAGTAGATTAGATATAGAAAAATGGGCGATGACGCGCCCCAGCGAGTGACATAGAGACTTTAAAACCTTGTAGATATTTCACTTCAGCATACTTCTCTCTTGCTGTACCTGAATTACAGATTGCATTACCTTCAATATTAACTTCACAGATGAGTTACACAGTACTTCTTGAGCTGCTGATGAAGAAAGAAATCTTACTGGGAGGTTTGACGTACTCACCGTAGTGTTGCTGAAGGCACAAGTCTTCTGGAACGTTACACTATCTCGACTAGTAAATGTTAGCCGGCGTTTCTAAGGCACTACGTCCTTCGAAACGTCGGTAACTTTTATGAGTCAACATGGTACATCATCCCAGAAGACCTGAATCTTAAGAAATATTTGGTATATATGTTTTTCAAAGTCCATAACCATGTTCACAAAAATCCGGCATTAAAAATTTATTTTCAACGGATGTTATAGAATCCGCAGTTTCTTATTAAGTTCGTCTGTTTCAGTATTATTCTCCCATTTATGGCATGATATCCCAAGCGGTGTCTTTCCTCTACGTTGCCTCCGGACGAAATACTGTATATATGGGCGGACCGGCCTTATTTTCCCCGCATATTGAATGATTTCATCGACTATTGGCGAACATTACAGTACTGTGGACGTTTCGGGTTCAAATCTGAACCCTAAAACCGGATGTACTGACTGATGTTTCTTCTTTTTCATCAGTCACTCCCGAGCCACATTCTGAACACACATTCTGATTAGAGACACACACAGCCGGTAGGACTCTGCTGAACGAGCGATTAGCCAGTCCCATAGGCCACCACCTGCACAGCACACAACAATCCCGAGAGAAAAACATCCATGCCCTCAGCGGGATTCGAAACCTCAATCCAAGCAATCAAACGGCTGCAGACCTACGCCTTAGACTGCTTGCAGAAATCTTACCGGGACATTTAATCGACCTATTATAATCCTTCAAATGTTAGTTTGTGTATGATCTCGTACTTATGGGCTTATATCTTGGCACCCGTCAGCTGCAGACTATATAATGGCTGATCGTGTGGGCATTGTGATAGACTGGGAAGTGCGTGTGGACTATCTTGGGTTGTTAAGTATTATCCCAAACCTTACCTGGAAGGAATTAGGAACAGGCAGAAGAACGCCTGCGAAAATAGGTGTCTCTGTGGCATTGAAACTAGGCCCTTCTAAGTATTAAGTAAGAGAACGGTTCTTTAACACAGCAAGAATTATTTGACAGACAAGTGAATACCTGTATTTACAGTTACTGTTGTGGTCGTGGTGTATTCTCGTCATGACATCTTCTAGAATATTTATGTGAAATACTTTGCAGCAAGACATGAATATGTTTACGAAAAAACACGAAGTTCACACGAACTCTCCTCAGTGCCTGTCTATAGAAAGATGAGGGTGCAGTTTCTAGAAGAGATAAAATTTACTTTATATAAACACCACGCCTTAAGAAGCTCTGCAGACAGGTCAGACTGCTATGCAGTTTTCTTATAGATCCTTCAGGTGGAATTCATTGATCCATATCTAAGACGCTTCTTCAGGACGTCATAGGTTGTAACAGGAGAAAAATTTTTGAACTTACTTCGGTAAGGAAAATGCATTAAATAAAATATAAAATGTGACTGGGTGGCCACATAAAACTTTCTACCTCAGGTGTTATAATTTACATCATCTAGATATTTCGTAGAATGGATAGGGTTTTTGTAGTTTCTCTACATTTATATTTTAACGGCGCTTTTTTTTTTTACATTTTTCTTGTTTCAAAACTTCCTTTTTCGTCTAATTTATCTACGTCGTATTCTTCAGGATTAAGACAAAATGCGCATTACGTAGCCCTGGATCAGCTTCAGGAGGATTATATGCGGAAATGAAGAAATGGTAGAAGAAACTCTCAGTTGGAAGCCGTCCGTATTAGTTTTTCAAAGTCTGTCATGAATTATGTTGTAAAATTAGGTATCCTTGTGCGCGCTAGTATGGTACGCTGGCTTAGTTGCCAATGCGGAAGGCCAAGTTTCATTCTGCTTACTGGACTCAAAACTGGACATTGATAAAATGCAAAGCTTTGCCTTATGAAAGCACTGCTAAAAGAAATGACGTTGAGTGAGACGAGAGACTGAAAGTTAAGAACATCGCCGTTAAACTGTGAAATGTACACTATTTGGGCCTGCAAGAAATTAAAGTTCGAAAGAAAGTAAGTTCCAACATCGGGAGTATCAAGTTACAAACCTGTGTACCTCATTTGGCTACTCGACTGTTAATCTTGTTAAGCACGCTTATAGTAAAATAATTTAGGTTCACACTCTGGTGATTAAGCTGAGCTTTTGCATGAGAAGAGCATTATGGAACCGTGTAGTGCTGGAAATATTAAAAAAATCTCTTTTGCTGCGAGTGTGATGAACATAGTCCCTCTGAACGTCAGAGGCTCTTCCATTACCGTGAGTCATTGCGGTTATAGTCATTAAAATAATTCTCAAACGTTTAGAGCTGTGTGCCTGTTATGTCAACGATGTCATATTGTATTGTCATTGGCCTTTTTATTCCAATATTTATGCTTGTTCTTCCGAAACGTCGGAGTTTTCTGTCGCTTCTTTATGTCGCCATAGTTCGCTTTCGCGTAGTTTTCTGCGATCGTTATGGCTGTAGATCGGTGACGCAGTACTGAATCTTTTTTTCTCTTTTTTCTTTCTTGCCTTATTTCATTTTTTCCCCTCCTCGTATTTTCTTACGTGATCTGATTTCTTTTATTCTGTCCTTTTTCTTCAGTCTGTCTTCATTTTTGTTTCCTTCCGTTCTTTCTTATAGTTTTTCCTTCGTTTTCTCATTGCGTTTTTCCTTCTTGATTTCCATAGTTAACAAGGTGGCTGCAGGGCTGGAGGTTATCTGGTGATAGGTCTACCTGCGTATGAAGAAACTGCATCAGTGGAAGGTATTAAGTAAAAACGGACAACTCGCCAGCGGAGCGCATGTTCGTTCTGTCATGTCAACACAGGTCGAATATAAAACGCCGGCTACAGCTTTGCTCGTTACATCGTTTTGATCTGTCTGATATACACGTGTGTATCCCTAACAGCGGGCTTCAGAAATAGTGTATGACGCGTGACGCCCATTTTGCTTTGAGTTCTTCCATGCATATTGAAATCCTAGCACAATTTGTAATTCATGGTTATGCAAGTAGTGTGACCTATACTGTATTTATGCACAACTGTGACTAGTGTACATTTCCAGTAACTCATACGTATCAGATATAGTCTTGTGTTCGTTGCAGTAATTACAAAGTTGTAATTTTTTACACAAAAACTGTATTAAACGGGATTCATGGATGTGGTTACGAAGTGTTATTGTACGAAATTTCTCACGTCTAAAGACAATGGTCTGTTGAATCTTTTGCAGGAGCTTCATAAAGGGAAACTAAAGGTATTAAGGAAGGAAGGGTTCGGCCAGTGTGGTTATTAGGCTGGAAGCTGCACGTGATATATTTTTCTGCTGTGTACACCGTAGAGTGTTTGTGGTCTTATGTTGGGCCACAACACTCAAAGAAATCATTTATATTTTAGGGGGCACAAAGGGCCTGTTAAAAAAGGCCTATGTACATCGGGTCTTTAAGGGCTCGAACCCATTATATTCTGTTCTGTGCTCTGTTGAGTTGCCGCTGTGAATTTGAATGGTGAACAGTGTGTCGGAAGGTAACAAGGACAGACCACTTTGTAGACTCGGTCCAGACAGGAATACGATATTAAAATTTGGCTTAGAACAGGATAAGGGGACGGGGGGGTGTATCGAATTATTTCTGTCAGGGTATGGTCCAGGGCAGTGCGGTTGTGCAAATGGTAATACTGGACTTTCATAAGGGCTGGCGAGTATCTTGAACACCTGAAGAATTTAGCTTCGTGGGAATGATTGTACACCAGGTAGTCAAGATGTTTGCTACAAATACATTCCACTACGAGGTCATGTTCTTATTTGATATTATAAGCCAGAAATAAACTTACGTGTTGTCATCCCGTTGCTTCTTATTTAATCAAGTTAATTATACGTTCGGACCAACACGGGTGTGTTGTTCGGAACGTATAATTCCCTTGCCAGAAATAGCCTACCCTTTTTCATATTATCTTGTATTTGTCGCAATATAAAGTTTTAAATTCCTGCCTCAGGCTTTCACACGGTCATCATTACGACTGAAGGAAGGGTAAATTCTAAAAGGTTTTGACCACGATGTATAACATTGTGTGATGATAAGTTTCTGGACTTCATCGTCCGAACAATAAAATATTAAAATATTAAAACTATTTTAATACTTTTAATATTTTAATATTTTATTGTACGGAAGATGGATAAAGTCCAGAAACCTATCATTAGACAATGAAGGAGGGGTATTGAATATTAAGAGCGTGACGTACGTTGGCATGAGATTTCTGTCAAATTTGTGAAGATTTGGCAGTTATTTTAAAGGTTCTTTCGTTAGCCCTTGTCTGGAATGAAAATTTGATAGTAGCTAAGTAAAGGAGCAGAAGATAACTTACGAAATCTCTCACTATTTCTATTACATTTCTGACAGAAATTTTGAAAGAATTTTCTTTCTTTCCCTTACGTGTCTTGCCAGTCTCATCCTCCTTGACTTGACTAACCTAATAATAACAAATAAAAGGTACAAAATGTTAAACTCATGAAAAATTTCCGTCTGCATGCTCTCACACACAGTCTGATCTGTGACCTTCCCTCGAGGTGAGAGACCAAATTTCTTACTCTTAGAGGATAATGTATGGAGTTGTAATTTGGTATTTTTTAATCTTCGTGTGTTTGTATTGGTAGGAGATAGCAAAACGAAAGATTCCATGGCTTTTCTCCTATTTAATCTGCTCTTGATTTCTTCGTGAATATAAGTTTAATCTCTCATACTATGTTGCCCAAATTTGTGAAGCCTGCGGAGTGTAATTGCTGGTTTCTTCAGTTCAAAATAGCCTTCGTTCACCCTCTGCTTACGCCTGTGGCAGTAGTCATACTTTAATGGATAAAATATGAGCCTGAAAATTATGAAACAGTTATTCATATCTTGACAGGTGTCCATTCTGCGAAATTTTCTCACTCTCAGCTAAAATATCCACGCCCTTTCTTGCTATACAGTCAGTTGCATAAATTCGAGGGGAGGCGAAACACTTCGCAGAACAAAAGGAAGAGAGAGAACAAAACAAATATGTTTATTTCCGTCCGACTGGCACTGCAAGGGAGTTGCGTCATAAGGTGGTTTGTAGCGGAAAAGCAATCTAAGTTTCTGCCAAAATACAGAAGGCACGATAAATGTTCCAAAATAATACAGGCCAATGTATTGCAGTATTGAACAACGCTTTACACGTAGCCAAGTTACGTTAAGGACAGTTAGGTTTACTTGCATACGTTTCTTAAATAACTAAATTGTGTTTGTCTGAGGTGTGCCTCTTGAGATTTCAGTGGAGAAACAGAAGTGCGGTGGCTTATACGACCCTTGGTGTCTAGGAATATTTACTACCGGCACGTTAGAGAGTATAGTCTCAGTTGTACATTGATTCCTTCCTCTATTAATAAGCAGTACTGTGTATTGCTGTAAGGGAAAAACGTGTGCTGGGGGTCGATTAGTTTGACAACAGTGTGCTGAGGATGTAACAGGAGACTGGATAAGACTGAAAAATCGAGAACATGTACCCTTTATAGTGCTACGACCACTTACCTTCAAAATTTGTATAGGTTAACTTTTTGTCGTCATTTTCGCTTGGAATTTCAGAATAGGTAACCCCCGTCGTTGAAATAGTGTCTTTAATGAAGCTGAGATTTGTCAACAATATTATTACTAAAGCCTGTGTTCTTATTCAAAAGTCACTGGTGAAGATGATGTGTGAAATGGAGCGAATTGTATGTTGGTTGCCTTTTCTTCATATTCTGGAAGTTTCACTTCCACTTTGGGACACGAAAACAGGCAATACAGAACTGGGTTCTTCTCAGCCTCTCGGCCCAAATACTTCGATTAAACAACGAATACGTCGTTCCAAATTCGTAATTGTCTTGTCTTTCCACTCTAGACAAACTGTGTTCTTGATAAAAAATTATTAAATACATATACAGGTCTTGTCTCTTTCCTTGTATTAGTCGGTGTAATAAATATTTTAAAAACACAAGAAGACCTTTACTTCTACAATAAACTAATTGAATTAAAAAGTGGTATTTATTTTATAATTTTTATTTTTCTTTAAACGAGTAAGTTTTAAGTTAGTAGGTGGTTATCGGTGAAATCATGACGTTACTCATCGATGTTTGTTAAAGGGCTAACAGATCTGAAGCGCTTCTCTTCGGGCCGTGATTTCTTACTCCCCAACTCCCACATGTGTCACTGACAGTTGTTTTGATAATGATGATCCGCCGTGTACAAAGCAGACTGCTGATGAACCCAAAGACAAGGCTTTGCAACCGACAAGTGATACAATGCCACCAGAGGCACATACAGTAGCGACTGTCTGACTTTTACACACACGCACACACACACACACACACACAGATGCCTCCCTGATATACGTCTCATATGCCCACACAAACATCGTGTGAGTTGACATCTGCGTATAGGGAATTCTTCTGCTAGGACAAATACAGGTAAAGTGTTCCTATGAAACAAGTTTGCATAGTTTTATATGTACGTATAATATATAGATGGTACACGTGTGTACGTGTATGTAACTTTGACATGTGTCTGACTAAATATTGTCTTGTATGACGTGTATTTATATACGGTAGGGTTCCAGTGACGCCGCGTCTGTCTTCCGCTATAAAGGTCTCTGGATTGATTCTCAAGGGAATTTCATACGACAGAATTTTTCTAGTTTCCTCTGAATTTTGAGCTCAGCTAAAGGACTGTTCACAATTTTTCTGTACGTTACGTTCTAATCACCGATAAGTATCACATCTGATCTATACAGTTTAAGTTCCTGGTTCGAATCTAATACGCTTATTTCGATTATTTCAGAAAAAATGTTGGAGTACTAATTGGAAATTTCGAATTTCGTGATTAGACTCTTATTATTCTCAACTCAGAAGTTCACACGAGTTTCTGATGGAGAGTGCTGATTGCAGGATTGAGAAATTTTGAAGTTTTCGAACCGCTGCAATGTTTATGATTACGTAACACATTTATGAAACACAGGGAGACGTGATCCTAGCTCAAGCCTGGTTTTCCTTGTAGACAAGAAAATTTTGACCTTAAAGGTTGAAAGTCATTTTGGTATAAATTGATGTGTCTGAATGTCTGAATATTGTGAATTCAAGTAGTCGGCCTATCAAAGTAGGCTGACTGATCGATATATGGTTTTATTGTGTAAAGTCAGTACTGAATGTACACCGAATACCTTATACACACATTATTTCACTGCACATTAAGTAATATTTTTATGAGTATGAATTTCACCTTTTTCATTCTTCTTTCATTCGGTCCAATACTTTTTTTATTTCCTTTTCCTGTCTTTTCAATGCTGTTTACTTTACTTCTTACAGCTTTTACATTGTATCATCTTTATTCCACTATCGTGCCGGTTTTATTTTTTTTTAATCTTTTGTGCACAAATATAATATGACAAAAACGGATTCATGGCTCCCCCCCCCCACCCCTGCCCTTCTGTCTGATAGAACACCCAATCATACACACTTCCCTGCAGAGAGAAAGATATTTCCAAACAGGATAAATGCATAAAGACGCAAAGAACAAATAGAAATCATGTATAGATATACAAATGTTTACATAACCAAATCTACAAAACATCCGCTACTTTCATAGCCATTCTACCGACTGTTAAAGCAAAACTCCATCACATGTGGCAGGATTTCTCTTGTCCCTTCAGAACATAGCACACTATCTGCATCAACATTCAGAATGTCTGCCTTTTACCAGCGCAGTTCATTACGCTTATGTTTTTCCTATGATTCGCAGAATAAACAGCATTAACTGTCCGTCTTTGTAATGGATAAAGGCTTGTTTTCTATAAAGTAGGAACTGAATTTTGAATATTATTTGGATGATTTACGTGCTTCAAGGGGTAGTACTTTATAGCCACAGAATACTGTTTGAACGGAAATCTGCTATGTGGAAGTTAATGAAATGTCAAACTGAATCTTGTACCCGTTCATAATAGGAAAGTACTCGTTTTTATAATATGCGTACTCTTTTGACTGCAGCTTCCACTTTCTTTCTACTCAGAGGCCGAGGTAGTCTTAACACAGCCATTTGATAGATAATGAATGAACAGCAAAAGTTACGGAGACACATTCTAAGCTTATATGAGAAATCGTGGGATATAGCAGAGCGGCACTTAAGTCAAAGGTTTTGTTCGTTTTTCTTTACATCCACTTTGACCTACATTTTTCCTTTTAAATCTAATATAACAAGTAAGTACGGACATTTATTACGAGTGAAAAGAACTGCAAGATAGAAGTTACGTAAAAAAAATAAGTCTATAATTTTCTCACCTTGAAGAATAATTTATCATAAATTTTCTTTCGCAGTGGTATAGTCAGTGTACACAAATTTTATAATAACGGAAGTCTTCAAATTCAATGCGTGCATGCATGGAGGCGCCCACAGACACAGACGCACACACGCGCGCGCGCGCACACACACACACACACACACACACAAACATGGGATTTTACTCAAACTCATCAGTAGCAACGACACAGAAACAAAATACATTGCTCCCTCAGTAATCCGGACCCCGATAATCCGGATCCCCTGTGGTCCGGATAGTTCTGGGCCAACTATAACCGAGTATTTCCCATTACAATTACCATTACAGTACAGTTTCAGTCACAGTAAATGTATAAACGGTTTAATAAACAGTTTGATGTTGCTTTCTGCAACTCTTGGCAACTTCACGATACCCAGTACAAATTCACGCTAAACATTAAACGTACACTGCCCTGATTGGCAGATGAATATCAGTGTGTTGTCACGACACGTATTGCAGTTTGATCCGTTTAATTCTTTTCAGTTAATTAATTTACAGTAATTATTAAACTGATAAAAAGCTGGGCGCACTTTCTACTCGATTATCTACGTATATCCATTCATGAAGACGGATCCTTTATTTGTTCTAGTACTGATGTCTGTAGATAAGTCAAGACAACTGTAAGTGATGGCGAAGAAGCAAAGGATATTTAAGGAAGCCTAGCATATTTTCTGTACTGTGTAGCATCTTAGGTTCTCACAGCGGTGAATATGTTGAATACCGTTTTATAGGATGTTAAACTTTGTAGTGGGGCAGACATTTGCCGACCTTGCGCAGGACGGTTATGACGTTTCCTTTGAACCGCAGTACACGGCCACACATCTCAGAAGAAAGAATTCTCTAGTGCAAAAGTCACAACAGCTGAAGCATCATGCAGCAGGCCTACCTCTTTTTTAACATTATGTGTAGCCATCGTGAATGTGCTAAATATGTCGTCCAGAAAATGTTGGTGGCCAGTGACGTGTTTGTTGTCTGGCTAATATTCCAAAGGACACGGTAGCAAAGTAATTTTCTTCCAGGCCCGGTGTTGGTTTGCATGAGTGATGATGATGAAGTTTGCTTTTCCATACAACAGAGATCACAATGTCAACATGTCACATCGGTTCTGTAATAAACGTAATGGCGGGATGCATAACACGGAAGGAAGGACACGTGAATGGAGGAAGGCCACAACACTTGATGTCCCGGTTTGCCCTGACCGGACCTGACAAGCAGCTGGGTACCAGCAATGAACGTGACGTAGCGGATTCTCGCTTAGGCTATCTGAGTGTATCCCGGTGCCGGTAGATTACAGCCTTTTTGGACGGTTTCTCCAATCGTTTCCTGTCTATTTTTCGATGAGTAGTCCACGGCCACTTCCACTTCGGAAATTACCTTTTATAATCCTGCTTTTCACTACATACTACTTAACAATACAATTTGATTGTGCGAGCCGTACCCAAATATCAAACAGTGCTGCGTAAATAACATATTGGCCGATGCACGAATTATTTAAAGTACCAAATTCCTATTTCTGTTTCTGTCCTGTTCCTCCATCGCCTTTTCTGCTCTGTCTTTTTCTTTTTGTCTTCCCGTCCTTGTGTTGTTATTCAAGTTATTTTCTCCCTTTTACATTTTTCTCTACTAGTCTTCCTCTCAACCCTCATGAAGTCATCTCGTCCTCCTGTGTCATCGTGTTCTTCTTTTCGGCCTTATCATCTGTATTCTCTTTTATCATCATCATCGTCGTCGTCGTCGTCATCATCGGCTCTTCTCGTTCTGTGTGTTCATTATTATTTTATTTTACTTGTCATTTTTTGCATCTTCCTTTTCAGTCACACCTGCCTCCTGCGGAGCTCCAATTAATATGACTGTCCATTCTGTCTGTCTGTCTGTCTGTCTGTCTGTCTGTCTGTTCGTCCATCCGTCGGCATGTACCTTTAGGACCGCTGAACGGGTTTGAATGAAATATAAATATGGAGAATTATACAGAATATTGCTAAGTCGTCTCATTTTTAATTTACATCGGATTGTGTTAAACAAAGGCACGTATACGTTTCTGCGCGTATCTGCCTTCGCATCCCCCTGCTCTGTACGCATGCGCAGTTTATATAACACACACTGTTTTAATTCTGTTGCCATGATTCGTGTAACGCACTATCTGAAGGACCAGATCTGTATAGAATTAAACTCTCCATAATGGTCACACTATGCTTACACTTCTTAAACCTTTCCTTCTAATTGTTTTTCATTATTACAAACTTATCCATGCAGTAGGAGGTAGTAAAATGCGCTTGAGCTACGATATGACGGGAAATATGTAAATATCCTTTCAAGATACTGAAAACTTTTCCAGAACACAGAGGCACTGCGTGTGATAAAACGTGAGACCGTGCACACATTCCTATTACAAAATGGAAACGCGTATCTCTGTCCATTTCCGAATTCAGATAAGTGAGTCACTTAAGTGTTTGGGTGAGTGCTATGGAGCTGCCTATAAATTCGTTAATTTCCTAGCTAGACTGTTAAACAAGAGTCCGTGTCAAGCCAGCCCCGTCCGTCTTACGTAATTTATCATTCACTGGAGTGAAAGAAGGGTGGTCTACTGTCCAGGAGACTAAAACACTTCGCCCTGCTATACCAGGATCGACGTCACAAACGCAGTGTTTGGATGACGGTGGGGTTACGTGAAGGAGAAAGCAAAAGTGGGAGGGAAGATTTAGTACGGCCGATGAATTAAGACACCAGGCTGCAGATTTGTATATTCAACGGACAGTTTACACGAATGTTTTTGTACCCGTCGCCTCCACTGAGCCAGCGTGTTTGTAGATATACCGTCAGGCAATTTAACCTGGTGGTAAGGCTTTAACCTTGAACGGGTGAAATAGTACGTTCAGGTCTCCAATATTTCACTGGCTTATATCTGTTTGTAGGAAATGTTGTTTTGTTAAGAACAGATAATTTGACACGCCTCAATTTACTATAATCCCACGTTTCGTTTTCTAAGCCAGTAAAATCCAATCTAAGTTACCAAAACCTACCGTGGTGTTATATATCTTAAGATTATCCTTTCATCTCAGCAGCGGGACTTTCAAGCGGTCAGTTAGTTGTTCTTGCAGAAAACGTGCACGTATCCTTCGCGATTTTAAAACCTCCTTGATGCAGCGAACCTTACATTATGCCGTACTGGAATCGTCGAAATGTTGCCTGCGCATGTGCAGTTCGCCTCTAGTTTTATGACGTACCAGATCGTGTTCTTGGACTTTATCAGATCGCAGAAGAGTCCAGAAGAACTTAAGATTAGGTGGAACCCCTGTCGGAGTGGCCAATGAAACGTCAGAGGTTTTAACTGGGTACCTTCTGGATGTTAGAAGTGGTGCGGGTGAACTGACTTCCTCAGTCTGATTACTGTTGATAATAATTTTTGCCCGTACGTTAATCCAGCTGCCCTTTTGTGCTTTTTTTTTATGAACTCAGCTTTTATTGTATAACGGGCGACATCCGTGGGCGACCTTTGCCTTGGATATTACTATTAATTTATATGTTAGCTGTCCTTCCGTACAGAAGGCACATCCACTGCAGGTGGTCAGGGTAGTTACGGACGTGTCTTTGGACGGCCAGGCGGGATTAGTCGGTTTGCTCCCTTTGGGACAAATTCCACAGGTATTGTTAAGAAAGGGCTTTTTTTTCAGAAAGCGAGACTAGGAGGGGTCTTTATGAAAACCCCACGAGTAAGAGGTTTGTGAGAGTGATTGCGAGAGAGGCAGTTGATTCCAGGGCCCTGTGGTGTTAAGAAGAAACTGCGAGTGAAATAGCAAGTGAACTGATGTTCCGTGAATGTATGTGTATAGGTGTGTTATACTGTATACAAAAAAACTGTAAGTGAAATAAAGAAATCCCGACTACCGTAGAGATAAAATACACGTCTCGAACTAGATGTCAAAAGCCCTGGACCACGGAGCGCTGGATTTGAAAACAAAACCCAGCGAAAAATCCACAGGAGGATTCCTCCGAATTCCGGCACATCCTGACCGTGATAGGGAAATCCGGCTTAATATTGAGCTGGTATAGAGATTACCTTTTCTATCTGTTGAGCTACCGAAAATTGTATTTTATTGCCGACAGCGCCCATACTGGCTCTGAGGCCGATCCAGCTTCCTATTAAATGGAAACAGGGGAAAAACAGCCGAAGCGTGAGTCTAACCACCCACCTCCGTCTACTGAAAAATTTAAGGCTGCATAGTGCTGCTACTCCACTCTATAGGTCTTCGTAACTTGTTTAGTTAAGCACCCAGGCAAACTTACGTCCGTTTGAGTTTTACTATGTTCGTTAGTCACAGATACACTGTTTTCACTTGTGTGTCGATCCTCACAAGAATTATTCACCCATCGTGCTTCCTCCTACCCATCAGTACTTCCACTTTTTCCTATCCAATCGTATATCTCTCCGCCTGTCCTTCCTTCCAGACGTCACCATCGTCCTTCCTGACAAAGTCCATCCTTACTTAAATTTAAGCACGACAATAAGCAGCAATTAAATAGTCGTCATAACAGGTCTGGCAATACTCGTGTATGATTGTGACTAACCTGGTTGCTTACTAAATTTGTAGGCTATTGTTTTGGTCACGGTGGTGGTTGGGAGAAGGAACTTGGGCATGCGCAGTGACTACACAGTTGGTACGATCTTTTTGCAGGATGTATAGTGAAGAGTTGCCATCAAGACATTGTACGAAATATGTATAGAGCTCCTACACACGGTAAGTGTAACTGCATGACTCAGCGAAGGACATAGTGATTCAGATCTCCCACCTTCATATGAAATCCTTTGTCTTTGCCTTCATACGGCTGGTTTGCTGTCCAAGAACTCTGTACATTTTAACTAAAGAAATAACTCCGTAGTATAGGGCCTTCATTCTGCAGGACGTAGCTATCCATCGTTAAATAAATGTCAGTTTTTTGTGTACGTTTGCTAGATTCCTGTGTTCATTAAAGGGGTTCTTCTAAGCCTAGAGTATCAGGTGAGAGGACTCTAAACTATTGGCGAATTATGCAAAGATGTTCTCAATTTTATTTAGTTTTTGACTGTGTTTTTAGCGACGCTGTCATTTCCTGAGATTATGTAGCTTCGGTGATGAATAAATGAACGAACGTGGAACACTGATAGAATGATATTGGCAGGGGCAAACCGAAGTACTCGGAGAAGGAGTTGTTCTAATGCCACTTTCCCACCACAGCACCCACATGGACTTGCCTGGGATTTTAGTCGGCCCTCCGTTTGTCAGGCCGGCTTGCTAATCGCCTGAGCCATGGCACGGCCATTTCGTGTTCCTACGTAGACACGTGTACGCGTAACACCGAGCAGGAACGTTGCGGAAGGAAGCTCTCTTGGCCTATAGTAAGCACTGTCCTGCAGATTGAGTGTAGAAGACCTCTTGGCCTACAGTATGCACTGTCCTGCAGATTGAGTGTAGAAGCCCTCTTGGCCTACAGTATGCACTGTCCTGCAGATTGAGTGTAGAAGCCCTCTTGGCCTACAGTATGCACTGTCCTGCAGATTGAGTGTAGAGGACCTCTTGGCCTACAGTATGCACTGCCCTGCAGATTGAGTGTAGAAGCCCTCTTGGCCTACAGTATGCACTGTCCTGCAGATTGAGTGTAGAAGACCTCTTGGCCTACAGTATGCACTGTCCTGCAGATTGAGTGTAGAAGCCCTCTTGGCCTACAGTATGCACTGTCCTGCAAACTGAGTGTAGAAGCCCTCTTGGCCTACAGTATGCACTGTCCAGCAGATTGAGTGTAGAAGCCCTCTTGGCCTACAGTATGCATTGTCCTGCAGGCTGAGTGTAGAACTTGTGAAAATTCAAGGCATTCTTCGCTTAGAATAGTCGGGCTTCCAGCCGAGACCCGAAGACGCACTTCCACAAATGCGAAGCAGTATTTCTGCGTGTGACATTCCCTTGTGTGGCAGTGATAAGAGTGTGCGAAATCAGTGGCAGACTCAGTGCAACTATCTTTATTAGACAGTAAAAGTCTAAGTAAGCAGCTACATGTGTTGACCTAAATTGGGTCACCTTCAGGCCCTTAAAACTTTAAAAAACGCATTGAGGGAGACAATATGTAACTATACGAGTATGTTTAACCGTTGGTCTTGCACGAAGTTTCGAGAAAAGTAGAATATAATTCAAGAAATTAAAATGGATTATTATAAAATAGAATAAAACATGTCAATCAGAGGTATTACATTATTCTGCTTCTCTCAAAACTTCATGAAAGACAAACGATTTACCATATAATTATATATTGTCTTCCTCAGTGTTTTTTTTTTAATTTTAAGAGCCTGAAGATGGCCTAATTTGGGTCGAAACATGTAGCTGCCCAGTTAGACAGTTACAGCTTTTGCCTAGTAAAGATAGTGCTGTTGAGACTTATACTGATTTTATCTATTCATACGAAGCAGTAATTAACTGCAGTTTTTGATAAAAATGTATCCAACTTAAATTCAACACCTTACCTACCCCACGTCCAGCAAGTAATAAAATATGAACATTATGTTTACTGCGTTCCTATTATGATGGATGCACGCGAAAGTTTCATCATAGGTCGTTTTCGGCTAGGCAGTAAATTTCAATTAAGAATCTCCTGCTAGTATCTTTTTCCCAAGATCGTGGAATACACATCTAACGCTTAAAATTCAGGACTTTCTATTACAGCGCATATTAACACTATAAAGAAAGGGATCCGGTGCGGGACCAGGGAGATATACATAAATCTGTCAGGGATGGAAGGGTTCACCGAGGATTTAACTAGCCATACTTTAGGGAAATTTTTCTTTGAACGTTTCCGTTTGGATAAAAAATGTATAGACCCTACAACGTTTACAACGCCGGCCCTCTCTGCTGGTGTGTCACTTTAATTCTAGATGCAGATGAAGACAGATCGAACCTCCAATTGAATATATTTTGTTCGTAACACGATGGGCACTCTCCACTTTATACTTTCAACAGTTATGCTACCGTTAGGTTGCAGACGTTTAACACCTCATTAACTAACACTACGCCACAGGGACAGTCGATTTCTGTTCGTCTTGTCAAAAGAATTTCCAGTTGTTATGACGCGAGAAATTCCATTACTGTGTTCACAAGTTCATGTCCTTTTCCAAAGTCCATGTTAATATTATCACAGCATATCTGTCGAGGTCTTCTAAACGCCGGTTTACACGAGTTTTTCGGCTAAAATTCTATATGTGTAGGTCAAATGCTACCATAAATACTATAATAAATTCCATGTCGACTTTCTTGTTTAATTATCTTGCCGTAGGGTGGAGGGTACGTGGTATGAAGCCACCATTATATAGATTTCCCTAGCCCTTACGAGTCCTTCATTTCCATTCTTAGCACTTTTCGTCACTCAGTCTGACTCGATGGCCCAATTTTACCTGTAGGTCTGTCAGTATCCCTTGCTGGCATTCCTTGTATCCTTGTCGGGTTATTCAACGACGCTCTGACGTAGCTTGCACCACCCGTCGTGTGTTTCGATTTCTTGATTCCAGTTGTTGTAACTAACACACGTGTAATGACTAGAAACTGATAATCAGCAGGCACTTGACTGAAATGTCGACTGATGTGCTGGTTACCTTTACTGAACGTTTCCCATGCTCCTTTAATTTAATATAGACGAACACCGAGATAATACATGAAAACAGGCCACGATCACGTGTTTACAATGGCCTTAAGTCACGGGAATGTTATGAGACTCATTCTGTGTTACACAACGCGTACAGTTGATAGAGCGTTGTTAAATAATTTACGATCCATACTCCCCCTTTCTCGTCACTTTTCCATGCCACTTGTCACTACGTAACTTGTTTAGTTGAAACAGCGCCATTAAATATTCTGAATTATATATCAGTCTACACAGCTGACACATAACCGTTAATCAAGGCAAATATAAGCTTCGCGGGTTCAAAATTTTCGTGGCGAAATCCGAAAAGTAATACGGGTATGCAGTGTGCGCTTGTGAGGCTGTGATGGAGTGAGAGACTTGACAGGAATGGACGGCCCTGCTTACATTTATCTCAATTACACGGCTATTGTTCCTCCCGCCAGATAAGGGAGGTTCTTTTCCCTCCCACATTCTGTATCCTTTCCCTTTATTCTTCCCTCTATTTCTTGCGTTAACGTACGTATCCATACTCTGATCTGATTTCTCTCTCTGCTACTGAGTTGAAAGCATTAGAATTAATTTAGAGCAGATGGAAAGGCACACAAATATTCACATCTGTTTCAGTGCGTCTGCATAACATTTCTGTATTTGTAGTATCAGCTGGAGTTATTAATACTGAACTCTAGAGGCTTTTCCGTTTAGTTTCATACTGTAAGGTGATGTCTCTCAACTTTCTGCACAATACGTCGTACAATATTTAATGCGCACAGTAACACTTGTCATTGTGAAATTTTTTGGGTATGTGTTATACGTCGCCATGCTTACACTATTATAACACGTCGCTTGACCCCTTAAAGGAGAAACTTATCTCTTTTGTATAAGGACTCAGTGCGTACCACGCAGTAAACACTCTCTACCTCTTTTATAAGAAACCAGTCTTTTAATGTCGTATAAGGCAAAGTCACTGTTTTTTTAGATCTGGACAAAACACATAAACGTAATGTGAGCACCATGTAGAATTTTTGAATGTTAAACCTGATGGTAAGAAAAGTAACCGCTAGGCTTTATACAGTTGCTTTGCGTATACATAATTGGTTTCTAACAAGCAGAATATTTATGAATGAGGTCTGGCGTTAAATTATGTGACACAAATAAATTATGGAAATGTTTGCTTTTATTCAGATTTCAAGTAAGTAAAATATCGTTTGATTTGTATTGGTCTGGAACGTTGTTTCATGCTTTAAGGCAGGATTGGCCAACAAACGGCCCTCGTTGAAAGTATTTGCGGCTCTCGTTCACCAAACTGGTTTCAAGAATACAACTCAATAATACAGTATGTGTGCAGGACATAATGTGGCAACTTTGATAAATAACAAGAAAAATGTCTTTTTTTGTAAAGAACGTAGTTCTAGTTAATTCATTACCCCCTCCCTCCCCTCCCCGATATATGTATACACAGGTGCAGCCCTCGGGCGAGTCCTGAACGAATTATGTGGCCATCCTTCGGGCTGAATTTGGCCAGGTATGATCTAAGGGAATAATAAATATTGCAAGTGTTCCAAAGCAGAATGGTGGGGAAAATAGGCCTATTTGTGTCGTTTATTTTGAAGTGGGGAGGTGTTCACTGGCTCAGTGCATGCATAATCCGCTATCCAACTAAAAGAGTAGTTTATGTCTATGAAGACTGCACTCAGCGAAGAGTCTAAGACGTTACGCAGAAAATAATTTAGCCCCTCGTACATTCGCCTGGTGCGGTCAGTGCATTCAGGGAGATTGCACCAACTCTGAAGCTGACCAAAATATTCCATTAGCTTTTATTAAAAATGCAATGTTATCGGGTTTGAGTGTGAAACTTGGCTTTAATTTCCATTTCACCAAAGAGCTGATGGTACTGTACCCGCAAGTTTTGTAGTTTACTTGAGTACCCACATGTTACTACGTATCACATGTGAAGATAAACGTACCGTTAGAATATTACACAGCTTCTTCTCATATCTTTTATAGACAAGATAAGGGCAATTTGATGTGCAACTCTCACCCCCTGCTGCTTTGTTGTGCCTGAGTTAAGGTGGTCCTCAGGGAGGGAGGATGTGCCATAACAACCATGATATCGGGGTGGAGCTTGGTTTTGGAAAGGGGCGGTGAAGGGGAACATCGCTCAGACACCCAACGATGTAACTTTCCTCTGCACTGAAAACTACACATAATGATTACATTCTGTAGGTTTGGCTAATATGAGACCCATTTGTGGGGTATTTGATTCTGAGTGACACCTTAAATCAGTCAGGCGGTGTGTAGAGGTTCTGACACACTTTCCATGATTTGAGAAGGTCACTATGCGAGCCAGTTGTGAATTTGAGTTTAAGATACGATGGCAAATTTCTGTGTAATGTTATTTATGTTTAATGGAAAGGAAGTAAAACGGTCGTCGTATTTGGTATCTTAACTAAAAGTCATTAAATGATCAGACGATGAATGATGAACAGACGGTATATGCAGAAGACGTGGCACAGATAAGAAATATGTACAAAATTATATTCGCCATATCTTAAAAGAAGAAACCTTTTTGGAAATATAGGCTTAGGTGGAAGAATGTGGAATATTGAAATTTGCCAGAGAAATAGTGTGTGAAAAACTGGGTTGACTTCATCTGTCTGTGGACATATTCTAGAGGCTGGCATAGCAGTTAAACTTTAGGTTCCCTGGCGGCTGAATTTTGTACGGTGGCACCTAATACTTTAAGCCCTCAGTATGGAACTTGCTTCATGTCACCTTTTCCGGCGCCTAGAAATCTGTGGCGGCTTGTATTTTTCTAATTTATGCACCACTGGATGTAACTGTTGTTCACACATGGTTTAATGACTAGCAAAGTTAGTTAAATGTAGTACATGCCGATGGGTGTTACAGTTTTGATACCTACCATTCTGTCGTGTAAGGTGAACTTTGCTTGCGTTGGAAGGCATGTTTGGCCTCTGGAACTAATTAAAATTTAAAACGTGGGAAGTAAGAGGAAGTTAAATTTCAGTTTAACGGTTTTAGACTTACTAGCAGGTTTTGATGAGGGCATTGTTTTCGTAAACTGAGGAATTACTGTATTTATGTATTCCTTCATGATTTCATGCAACCATGTAGAAGTAGATCAACTTACTGAACTGTCTTTTATAGTTTATTCATTAATGATGCCTGGAAAGTTTTGAAGTGTGGTGCTCTAGAAGGGTGGAGAAGACCATTTGGACCGACCGTGTGAGAAATGAAGGAGCATTACATAGAGCCAAGGAGGAAAGGAATATCCTACGTACAATAAAAAGAAGGAAGGGTAAGTGGATTGGTCACATCGTGTGTAGGAACTGCCGTCTAAAATAAGTTATTAAAGGAAAGACAGAGGGAAGGATAGAAGTGATGGGAAGATGAGGAAGATGATGTAAGCAAGTATTGGATCACCTTAAGGAAACAAGAGGATATTGGACGTTGAAAGAGAAACCACTAGATCGCACTGTGTCGAGAACTGGCTGTAGAAGGGGCTGTAGACATGTCAGACAGACTGCGAATGAAATGAAATTAATTAATTAATTAATTCGTTCATTCATTCATTTGTGGTCTGTCTAACGACACTGTCAGTAACACGGACCAAATATCGTCGAGCCTCTCTGATTCCATGAAACGACAGCCTTCTATAGAAGCTCGTCATTCAGTTCCTTAACATCATCCGAGCGATTTATGGACACAGAATTTTCATTATTACAAGACATCGTCAAAAAAGAAAGTGAATTTGTTAGTTACTGCCTGTATAACACTTTGTTAAAACTGCAGAGCGTACCACTTCTCAACATAATCACGCCTTTTTTTCAGTGCATTTTTATAGCGGTTCACAAGCTTGCTGATCTCATCTGCGAAGCAAATTTTCGGTTGCAATCAAATCCACGAACGCACCGGGTTCTGAATTTTATCGTCACTCGCAAATCTCCCTTCACGCGAGATTTCTTTGGTGATCCAAACATGTGATAATCCGATTGAGCTAGGTCCAGACTCACCTTCGTATTTTCAGAAAAATCCATTATTTTATCTATCTTAACGCCAGTTCGATCTAATCCTTTAAGTATGTAAGGTCACCTTTATTTGAGTAGCAATACTCCAGAAAATAGTAATAAGTAAACAAGGTGCGTGTTTACATATTGTAAGTGGGACTCTTTTGAATGCAGAACAGCTCTTTGTTTCTAGGACATAATGTCACTCCCGTTACTATTGTGCCAGTTCGGTTTAGTGTATATGGCTTTCCCCCAGGAATTTCTGCTGCTGCTCTGCTTACTGCCTGGCTGCCATTTTGTGCTTAGCTGATTTTAATGTCGGTTAGAATCAAATCCTGCTGTTACTGCTGACCGAGAACCACTTCGAATGCCATAAACTGTGACGTCACCGGGCAGAACTTGAAGAGTTTCCATTATAAGCTGCTTAATCCCGTAGAAACGCAGTCCACTTGGTCAAGGGGCGGCAGAGTGGAAAATACTGACCCGCGGCCTATACGTTGACATACTGTGACGCTTAGGGATTCCGTCGCCGCTATAGCCAGAGTTCAAATCACTTTACATTAATAACGCCTCATTCACCCAAGAAGTGACAGGAAGTGGTGCTTTAGCCCGTGTAGACCTACCCGTTTGAAATAAAGTCGGTCGCGGAATCATGCGACCCATATTTATTCCTTCGGGCAAAGGACATATAATGCTGCCTAAACCTAATATAGCTAAACGCTGAAATACGCTTACGTAGTTTTACATTATCTTGCATGCTTGTTATTTATTTAATATTGTTTTCCTTCTTCCCCTACTCATTTCGTACCCTTTTCCTTTCTTCAGTCCTTTATATTTTCCACAGGTTCGTCACTTGTTTCCTTCCATCCTTCCTTCCTTCCTTCCCTCCTTCCTTCCTTCCTTCCTTCCTTCCTTCCTTCCTTCCTTCCTTCCTTCCTTCCTTCCTTCCTTCTTTCATTCTTCATTCTATCACCTTTCGGTTAGTGCCTTTGCAGGTTTTCTTAATCTTTGTCTTATACTTTCTCATTAATTCGTTTTTTTACCTTTTCCTTCAGTCCTTTATGTAGGCCTTCGACACAATTTTGTTAAATCGTTTTTACTTTAATTTCTTAGCTCCAAACAGAGAAGTAGTTTCATGAGGTCAGCATGCTGTGTGTGTGTGTGTGTGTGTGTGTGTGTGTGTGTGTGTGTGTGTGTGCCCTCCATTTCAACTTCTGTTAAGAGCGGACTGCCTTTTACGAGCATTGTCGCGACCGTTATGCCACGGGGGCACACCACAATTTCTAATTCACTAAAATCAGTAGTAACAGCATGGACGGCTCGCGAACTTGTTGAAGTGGAAGGTGCTGATGCGAATTTCCTTTATTTTGCTTGGGGAAACTCCAAACAGCCGACTTTGTTAGGATTCGGGGAAACCCTATATAGAAAGTTATCTCCCGTGGGGGAAACATGAAGCTGTGTTTTATAGTGGTTGCTAGGATACAGAGAAAGGGCAGACTATTGAGTGCAGGTGTCGGGGCTGGCTTTTGCTTAATATTAAAAAGACTGGCCATAATATTGGGCCCTTTTGCTAATTATGTGTATTTAAAAAGAAAGGAAGCACACAGAAATCCAGCTATACAACATTTACTAAATCACCGAATAGCCTGGACGAAAATGTATGCAGTAAGGCACTAAGTTTTAGGAATTCTTCCCGAAATTCCTCGATGCAATACATTTTGTACTGATGCAAGTAAATGTAGTCTTAGAGAAATGAGTCGTGTCCGCAAGAGTGAGTTATGTTTCTCTTTGAAGTCGGCATGAGTCTTGGGGGTTTTGTGCGCTTCTGAGACGTACAGTGAAATGACATTTTCCGATTGTTTCCCGAGATGTCATAATGCAGAGCCGATCGGCCTGCTGGGCTTCTTTTTTTTTTGTTTTTTTTTTACGACTGCGCGCGGTGCAAGCCGGAACCCGTGTCTATATGCGATTTCCTTGCTGGCAAGTACGTAAGAGGGGCTATACAGTTACCGTAGCGACACAGTACCGTCTCGTTTATTATTCTTATCTTAAAATTGACGTCGTGTTTTCTCACTATTGGCGTCCTTTCATCTTATGCTTTACATTATCGGGAACATTTATGAATTTTCCGCGTCATTCGCTCTTTGATGTTTTCCCCACCAAGGACATTTCTCTTTCGTTATTATTCCCGATAAATAATAGAAGCTTCTGGGTGTTGCCACCATCACTGAATCTACGCAAGTATAATTTAAACAATAACACATGAGTAAATAAAACTGAAGCCCTGAAAAATCAGACGTGAAGTTGCATTTTGGTTTCAGTCTCTTCTTTTGTAGGCTTGGAGTCACACACTGCTGTTCGTGAAAATTTAAATTGTCGTTGGTTCAGAATACAAGACTGTAACTCATAGAGTCTGAATGTCCGTCTGGTAGCGTTATTAATCTCTAAAATTCTTAAAAGAATGTTGATTAATCTCTTAAAACGTTGCATATAATTACCCTGCTACATATTTCGGATCTCCTGGGCCATTATCACGGGGCTTCGAATATAAGAGCGAGAAATGTGTAAGGGTTAATACTGAGTGTACCAATAAACCGTAATGCGGGAATGTAGTTAAATATGATACTGGGGGAATCAGAAAAAAATACTGTGGATAGAATACAAATCAGTTGTTTTGATACACGTACAATGTGAACCTGATTCTTTATTTTGTAAGAAGAATTTATATTGCATATGTGTAAAACCAAAGCAAGTGAGCAGCCTGAGATATGACGTAAGTGGGAACTTTAGTGATACGTACCAACAGACTAATTGGTGGTATTATCACAGTGCAGTCTAGGGAGGCTGGAGTCTCTTTTACATAGGCTAGGTTTGAAAAGATAAGAAATACATAATTTAAGGGAGAAATTCTTGGGGAAATTTCTATTTGTTTCCATTTTGAAGACTGAGGAAGAAATACGAGGACAGCATTAAGATGTATCATAGAAAAACAAATTGTGATAACACGAGGTTAAAACTGGATCACAGTCCTAGCGGTCATGGTATTTTGTCTATGCGCTGACGATGTTATTTAAATGTTCTACAGTCTCCATCTAGTATCAGTGCTTGAAATTGAATTTTACTTCATTTTTGTTTTATTTTGACCAGATCTGTAGCATATTTTATCTATATTAGTAATGGAACACGGCAATTTTAATTGATACTCTTCGTAATTTCTTTCAGACAAGCACCCTGAATGTACTTCTACTCATTTGTCTTTATTCCTGTAACGCTACATATTTCAGTCGCCCCGCCACCGTCGTCAGGCAAAAACACATTCATTGTAATAGAAGAAAGTGCCAAAGTAGAGACCTGTGCTTTGGTACTTTCTTCTATTATATTGAATGCGTTTTTGCCTGACGACGGTCGCGGGGCGACTGAGACATGTAGCGTTACAGCAATAAAGACCAAGGAGTAGAAGTACTTTTGTTGTGCTTGTCTGAAAGGAGAAATTAGAAACAGTATTGTACCTGAGATCTGCGCTCTTCTGAGGTATAACGCAGCGTCGAGTGGTAATCCTTTACCGACGTTTCGGGACTACGTATCGGTCCCATCTTCAAGGGTCAAGAAGTCCAAGAAGAGTGCTTCTTGCTACCATTCTTGAACTTTTTGACCGTTGAAGATGGGACCTGGGACCGATATATTGTCCCGAAACGTCGGTAAAGGATTATGACCCCCCCCCCCTGCGTTATAGCCCAGAAGACCGCAGTTCTCATCAGCATCGCGGTGGAAACCTGAAGTCACTGCTAGTATTGTACCTGCACAACGGAATGTGCAGTTTGGAAGTCAATTTTAATTGATTGTGAGTAGCCCTAAGCCACATTCCAGTACCTTATATGCAGTTGTTGTCAACCAGACATATATCTGGTATTGACATTAACGCCTTATGATTGATTAAAAAGGAAGCAGGAAGCAGACGCTGACAGTGCGTCAAAGCGTGGCACGGTTGCACCGTTCAGAGCATTCAGGACTTCCAGCAAGGCACAACTCCATCAGAAGAGGCAGACATCCGCGGCTTGGTTGTGTCGCACAAAAGTGCTGGAGGAAAGAAACGACAGGAACGGAGAAAGTTTAGACGAGAGAAAAATGGGCTGTGGCGTAGGTTGTCAAACCGAGGTTCTCCAGTTTGAAGCGGCTCCTCTCTGCTTGCTCTTTTGCACTTAAAATTTCACAACGCCTCCTACAGGATCCCGAGGGCTGTTGTGTCTACTGGGGTAACGTGAGCAATTTAAGACTCGTGGTGTTTCTTAGAATTTGGCAGTAAATGGATATGTGTCTAAGAAACTCCATGCAGCAGAGTCATTTCTGATATGATGTTCGCGCAGCTGGACCGATCGTGTGAAGAATGAAGAAGTATTACATAGAGTCAAGAAAGGAACGTCCTACATGCAATAAAACGGGAGGAAGGTTAATTGGATTGGGCATATCATGCGTGAGAACTGCATTGTACACTAAAACACGTTATTGAAGGAAAGACAAAATGGACGAGGACACGAGGAAGAAGAAATAAGCATGTACTAGAGGTCCAGAAGAAGCAGAGAAAATACTGGAGTTTGAAATAGGAAACACTATATCGCATTCTGTGGAGAACTCCATTTGGGAGTGGCTAAGGACATGTTGCAAGACAGACAACGCAATGAAATTAATTCGTTCAACTGTTCAAGGAGCTCTTCGCATTTTATGGAACAGGAGAAATGAAGAACTCACCGGAACCAGAAGCACCATCCACACCCTCATATGTATCCTACGTCCTTTTAGAATCATCACAACGGAGCGGGAGGAGAAATGGACAAGATAATGAGAAGGGCTAGACATATATGTAAAGACGAGAAGAACAATGGAAATTACAAAGATCAAGAGAAAGATTTTAAATTTGAAGAGAAATTAAGTAATTACAGAAATTAAGAAAAGAAAGAAGAAATCCCGTCACAGAGGGCCATACAGTATGCTGCCCTCCCAAATAAAGAAAAGTGTGTATCAATTAACAGATTACTAAGAAGAAAATGCGAAAAGTATTCGTTCTGTTTTCGAGTTATGTTGTTGTCTGATATATGAAGGAAGCAGAGTGGGTCAGATAATTTTGCTCGCCCCTGTGTTGCTTCAGGTTGTGAAATTATTGACGTTAGATACAGGGGTAACCAAAATTGTATAGGAGTCATGAATTAAAGCGGAAAATTCACTTAAGGAGCACGAGAGAGGGTGTTAGTGGTGACGAGTAATCTGTTCCAGCACGTGCGTGTGTCCCATAACGCGGCCTGTTGGTCCAATGAAACAGACCTTTGGAAACTGCTATTCCAAAATGTTTGTGCATTATTTAGTCTCGAATAAGCCATGACAGTACTCTATAATTTTAATGACATTGATGGGTCATGTAGCACGCACACGACGAAGGAATATGTAAAATCTGGAGGGAAGAATTCGTGTTGAAGTCCAAGGAGAGGATGGTAACGTACAATTTGCAGACTTACTTGTACGTGAGAGTGTAATATTGGCCTTTTAAAGCCTAGCGGTAACTTTACGTACGACCAGGTTTAACATTAAAAAATTCTACGTGGTGCCCACATTGCGTTTATGTCTTTTGTACGGATCTCAGAACAAACAGCAACTTTTGCCTTATAAAACATTAAGAGACTGGTTTTTATAACCGAAGTGGAGAGTGTTTACAGCGCGGTAGGCACTGATTCCTTATATAAAACAGATACGCTTCGTCTTTAAAGGGTTAAAATACATGTTGGGGGAACAGTAACATTCAGTCTTTCCAGGCAAATTCCGGGATAGTATCTGAATCGACCAAAACTCTTTCCTTCCTAATTTTTTCCAAGTCACAGCTCATGAATCATAGTGTTCAAAGCCATGCAGTCTAATTCATTATGGCGCCGTAAACTGAGCCGTATGATGGTACTGTAATATTCCAGGCCCGGACACGGTCCTCCTGAAATATGTATAAATTTTTCTGAACGAGGTTTTGTTAATTGTGTACAGTGGATCTTAGGGCGTTGGGTTTTAAAAATTCGTAACTCAGTAAAGCGAATGGCTACGGTTTTAACGACCGGTACTCGACTCCCCTACGTTAGGACTATTCTCTCGCCGCCATCACCCACAGTCCCTCTGTGGCACGTGCCAAGTCGGTGCCAGATCGGTGTTACTGAATAGTTCTTCGGAGGTTGAAGGATAGACGTATGGAGCTTATGACTCTTGAGTCCGCTGGCAGGCCTAATAATCGCTGCATGTTTACTCAAGAGAACAGCTGTGACCTTGGTCGCGGTGGCGGGAGGGGGAACCAGGCCGTAGGATGTTTATGACCAGTAACCGATGTATTTGAATTAAAAATGTGTTAAGCGGAAGTGCAGTCGCTTTAAAAATCTGCGTTTTACGGTCATAAAGACTTGCGTTTTTACAGGACCTGTACGTTTTCGACTCAAGGTTAGCCTGGTAACAAGAGACCCCTTCCCATGCTTTCAAGGTCAAAGCTGTTCCCATCAGTAAACGATAGTACTTACTTCCTCCTCATGCGAGTTCATATTGTGGCACAGGGTAATTCTGCTTTACGTGTAGAGGGCAGCAGCTTCGTTTCTAAAGTCAGGTGTTTTCGTTGCAGGGTAAGCAACCGTGTTGGGTATGAGAAATAAAATTAAAACATAAAACATTCTTTACGTTCGTGCTGTTTAAAGCCCTAGGTGAGTAATACAATTTCCCTGTGTAAATACAAATAGTTTTTTTGTACGGCTGCAAACTGGATTCGGAGCTTTTACCTTTGCCACTCTATTTATGTAAGTAAAACTTACATTCCGCTTTGCCCTCTGAGTATTTTGCCCTTGCGTATTTAGAATTATTCCGTGGTGAAACATGAATTGCAGTCCGGAATTGCTTACTCACTACAGGAAGTCTACCAATTCAGTCATAATATCGTGAACAGTACTCACACATGTTTCACACAATTTATCACTCACAAGGAGAGCAAATACTGTGGATTCTTGCATTTAAAATGTGAATCTTAGTCCAGTCTGAGTAAAGTGTGCATGTTTTCAGTGCACCATGTTTCCAATATGCGTATTTCATTGCCTTTAAATATGTATATACTTCGGATACGAGTATGTTTTTACAGAGGTAATTGTTTTTAGATGACACATCCCGTTGTGTTATTCAGTTACAGGTATATTTTTCACTCAAAACATCCATACACAACATACAAAACAGCCATGCACAACATACAAAACAGCCATACACAACATACAAAACAGCCATACACAACATACAAAACAGCCATACACAACATACAAAACAGGATAAGAAAGACTACATATTTTGGCTTATTGAGCCATTATCAGGCTCTTGTTAATAACGTTAAAAATACATTAAAAAGACACTTAACACTGCAGCGTTGTGTCTTTTTAATATTCCTTAAAGGGACTGATGAGTGTTTTATAAGCCGAAATATGTAGCGTGTATTATCCTGCTTTGTATGTTGTGTAGGAACGTTTCGAGTGAAAAAATATGTGCATTTATATACATGTGTTTAAGAGGTAATTTCATTGTATAAAGTGAGAACTTATTTTCCAGTGTTCTTCATTAAATACTAATCGCGCCGAAACAAATAACAGCTGGAAATAAAAAAGATATTACTAAAATATCTTTGTGATTAGTATTTTTTAAGATAGACAATGACATTCGATTCCAGTTTCGTATAAAGTAGAAATTTCGTTAGACTTTCTTTGGACGCTCAGTCCCAAATTTCCTCTAAACTCGGCAGATAGATTTGGAAATGAAGTATGTGAACGGACGGACGGACAGACAGACAGACAGATGGATGGACAGGCAGGCATTATCCGTACTTAGTGCAAAAATTTTTTGCACTTTGTTGAAACAGATTAAGAAATACATGGATGTAGAGCCTAGTGTACTCAACCTTATGTTTAAACATCAGTAGCTTTATATTTTCCATACTGCACGTTATAAAAGAGACATTGTAATGCCCGGAAACATAGGACTTTTTTTTTAGTTTTGTCCCACCTTTCCTGTGCTTTTCTCTCATCGGCTCTTAAAATTAATCCCCTAACATCTATTTGGTACGAATCAAAGAAATGAGACAAGCAAAACATTTTGGTTGGTATGTTATGACTTCTGCTTACTGAACTTCCTCTGCTTCTTCTGGTTTTAGTTTGAAGTCTGGATATAGGGAGGAAGTTACATTAAAGTGTTTAAACTAAGATGGCATTGACGCGATTGAAGACATAAACACTACAAGTGAAATCCTTCAGAATGTTATGAAACTTTTTTGTTTCTTCAGTCTCCAGTTTTCTCTCTTTATTTAAGCATTTCCTTAGTAATCTACTTTTAAGCTCGTTTTTTCCCCCCACTCTTAGTATACTGTGAGCATTTAACCTTCTAAACTGTACTAAGAGATTGGAAACATTTTTGTCGTGAATACTGTGTGTTCTTTTATTTTCACGAGAATTACTTGAAAACGAGTATCACATTTAGATACTAACAAGAAATTTATATGTTAACTGTATATAGTTTATTGTAAACATTTATCACATATTTCGCTTGCGTAAGTACATGGAAGGTGTTAAAATTTGTTTAACTGGCGGATTCCTAAAATTCAAAGTTTTGACGTACAATATTGTGTATAAATGTTGATATGTATGGAATTCCTAGACGTTGTACTAACATACTCTTTTCACTGAGAAACGCCAAATATGTTCCACAGTGGTACTGTATCATTGCCACAAGCTTCTGAAACGACATAAGAACAAAATGCACATTTAATAGCCTAACCATTTAGTTTGGTGTAATCCTCACATGCAAGAAGTATCACTAGCAGAAGTGACAGTCGTCTCTGTGTGAGGGCTACGAACTGGCTCCAGGCTACATACGCTGTATGGTGTGGCCTGGAAGGAGTTAAACGTCTAGTAAGTAAATGCCCCATCAATTTTCATGCAGCCGTCTTAGACAGGCTGTATTGACAGAGATCCCCGCGCTTTATTGATTTCTATCAACATGTAGACAAATATGCTTTGTAAAAGCAGAATTTATTGCCGTCACCCTTCTTTGTTGTTTGGTGCTGCCTTTGCATGTGTGAAGCCCTTACACATACTGTCAGCCTGCCAAATGGTACGTCAGCTGTCACAAATCTGCCCATCGGAAGTAGAAAGTGAGTGCGAGATTCTAACACCGTAAATTATCCCATAAAATGTACTCCCAAATTCTCCTACGTACGGCATGGCACTTACTCCACTGCGTAATGTTTAAGCAAGGACATGGCAGTGTGCACAGGATTAAAAATTGAGTGAGATGTAGGACCTGCTTACAGAATTTTTAGAGGTATAAATTTTTACTAGCAACCACGGGTGCATAAATTTATTACAAACTAATCGGCCGTACAGAGTAGACTTATTATTGAGAAGCTGATAGTCGCTAGGGTGATCTGCCTTTTATGGGAACCATAATTTTTTTTTTACCGCTTTTGCAACAGCGCCGCTACTGTCTGTCCTAAGCCAGTTCAATCTACTCCAGACTCTCACATTCCGTTTTGTTACGCTCCATTTTGATACTAAGCCTGCCTTACCAATCTAGGCCAGCATTCTTTGCCTATTTTTTCTTCCTTGTTTTAATTTAATAACGTTTGTTGAAGTGCTTGTAGGCCTATTATAAATCTCCATATATATGACTTTTATCTCTCTCTCTCTCGCTCTATCTCTCTCTCTCTCCTGTCTCTAACTTATTCTAAAATCCACACATTCTCTTCTGTGCCATATTCTCGAATATTCCGTGACTAATATGCCGTAATGCGATAAATCAAGATTCACCCATAACCTAGCCGAAATATAAGTAAGCCTGACAGTATCTTTTGAATAAGCTCTACCCTTTATTTCTTTCCAAACGCCATGGCTGTGTTATGAACGTATTTACGATGACGTAATGCTTTAGCAGACAGGGAGGATCTAAACTCTGTCAGGATTTTCTGACAACTGAAGTGATTTCACTGAAAGGAATAAAATTTAAATGTGCGCTATGTGACTTGTTTGTTGCAGTTCAAGAAGGCGAGGTTCATTTAATTTCGAAACTTGTTTGTCGTCGTTGTCGACGTCGATGTCGTCAGAATTTTTGAGTCATGACCTCTATTCGTCCCTCGCACGAGTATGTAGCTATATTAAATTTCGCATATGAATTTCACATTTCACCCTTAGGAAAACCAAATAATTTGCTTGCCATTTGGTTGTCATTTACTTACAGTAAGTTGCCTTTTCTTCGCTCAAGTAACAGGCCTCCTTCCACTACACTGAACACTTGCCAGAATTATTCTTTTACCTGTATATGTATACTATGGCACATACTGCAATGCATTTAGTGACTGAAACCGAAATAGCCAGGAAAGAATAGGTGTGCGCGTTAATTTTAAACTTGTTTAACAACAGTTAGCCCAGATAGTGCAGAAGTTGTAGTGACAAAGCTACGGGCTGCACGACCGAGGAGTGGCAGTTGTGTTTCCAGCACGGGCGAGACGAATTTTTCTTCTCCAAAACGTCCCGTCCGGCTGTGGGGCACATTCCTATGTAGGGATATTGAGGGCTTCTTCCCCGGTGGTAAAGCATGAATCTGACCACTCAACTTAATGTAGTTCCGAGAGAAATAATCCTTGGAACTATAACCCCACGACTCCTTCGCCTTCATGGCAAGCACAAGGACGGTTTTACTTCTTGAGGTCTTCAGTTTCCTGGATTGTTACGCAGCGTATGTTGGTATTTGTTTACCGACGTTTCGGGACAGCCTGTCGGTCCCACTTTCAAGCGTTAGGCAGTCCAGGAAGAACTCATCTACACAGTGGCGGAGCTTGAAATCTCGGAACTTTGCTTCACTCTTAACAGCTCTGAGTACGTAGAGCTCTCGTTCTATGAATGTGAAGTAAGCCTATGTACGTCTAAAGTATAAAGCACAAAAGCGTGGTTGTTCGGCATTCGTTACATTCGTACTGGTTTTTATAAAATCCATTTATGGATCAAAGTTGTTAAATGGAAAGCACACACATGCAGGCCGTCGCACGGATCTGACTGTCGTTCTTTTTCCTCGTGGAAATGTTCCCAATCACAAAGGCTGCAGAGGTTTTGACACCTTGCTGCTCTGCATTCAGGGCACACACTGGTTTGGTCCTGGAGCCGAAGAGGAAAAATGTGCGTCTGATGGAGGGAAATTTTGGTTACGTACGTGGTTGGAACCTTTACATCAGAATATATTCTAGGATCGTGAAGCTAAGAATGGAGAAGAAAATGGGTTTCAGGTTTCACCAACAGACGGAGATTGTGTTGTGAGATGAAGTGGATAACTCTGTGACTTCCAGAATTTCACAGGGAACCCTTGTATCTAGTTTCTTGAGGTGCACTTGTGTTGGAAGCCCACAAACCCTCGGGCTTTTTAGCATAAGCAGAAACAATGCAGTTTCACTCTAACAATCAGGAAGTCCTCACATTCAGTTGCTCTGTTCTTTAGACTCTTCTCAATATGTGATTTTTTAAAGAAATTTGTGCGTAAGAAAGGTCTTAGCAGTTATCTTCAGGGATCCATGTCTTTCGGTACCCATCGGTAATGGGTTATTAGAGAATTTACATCAGTTTTGTAGGGTTATTTGAGTGTATAAATGCAATGTGCGCAAATTTCCACGCGTTCCGTATAAGAATTTGAGTAAATATGCGCCTAATTGGGACGTATTTTTTTGCACTTTCAACATTATTTCTCTTTTCCTAAAGCAATCACTTGATTTAAATACAGATGGGTT
Source organism: Coptotermes formosanus (assembly GCA_013340265.1). NCBI lineage: Eukaryota > Metazoa > Arthropoda > Insecta > Blattodea > Rhinotermitidae > Coptotermes > Coptotermes formosanus. The sequence continues at coordinate 3,539,852 of BLKM01009497.1, read as the reverse complement.
TTGTGCATTTGCATTGAAATTTGCTGAGACAACTTAATTTCAGTTTTGCCGGAAATTGTAGCCCACAGATTGAAAGTTTCATTTTCGTCGAAAGTGGTTCGCTATTGTAGGACAGTATGTACAATTATTTAGTATCCACAGCTATTGCGTAATACAGCTTCCCCTGCACTGCATGTTCAGCAAACGGAATAAAAACTTTTCTTCTCAACACAGTCGAAAAGTGTGTGTGCGCGCGCGCGCCTTATAAGCTCCAAAGACTGAATTTGAAATATTCTTAAATACTTTTAAATAGATTGTTAAATTTCGGAACCTTAACTAAATATGTCACCTACAGAAACTTCCTTTCGGTTTAAATTTTGTTAAAAAAGGGTTAATTCACTTTATTGTCTGTATAGGGTGATGAACCCATCCCATAATATTTCATATAAGACGTCTTATGATTGTAAGCACACGAACATGTTTATATAACTCTCGACTGTATAGGTGTATATTGAGAATTCACAGTCCGAAGATCGCAGTGTGTTGCCGAAACATGTAGCTCTAATTGGCTCAAAATACAGATCGAGGCTGTATTTGACCGTAAGACTGCACGTAATTATCGCAAACTGGACGGAATTCACTTGTCTCTCATGCTTTTGATCTGTAGCGTGTGCTGTAGAGCACCAGTGGTGATATAAACCTGTTTATATTACGCAGCATAAAGTCATACACAACCTTACCATACAAATTTTTTAGGAGACTAGTTTCGGCTTTATATACGCCATCACCAGGCCTTATAGAAAGCAGAAATTGGTCGCCTAAAAACTTTGTAGTGTAAAGTCGTCTTATGACTGTATACTGAATAAATATACAGGTTTAACCTAAAGCCTAGCGGTAACTTTACGTAGCATCAGGTTTAAAATTTAAAAATTCTACGTGGTGCCCACATTGCGTTTATGTGTTTTGTGTGGATCTCAGAACAAACAGCAACTTTTGCCTTATAAAACATTAAGAGATTGGTTTATTATAACCGTGGTGGAGAGTGTTTACAGCGCGGTACGCACTGAATCCTTATATAAAACAGATGCGCTTCGTCTTTAAAGGGTTAATAACACAGCGGGGGTGACACGTTTTAATCAAAATTGTGATACAAATGTTTACAGAGTCAACGTTTTTGTGCTGCACACATTGTTCATTCTAAACTACAAAATCTTTGTTCCAAGGTGCAGTACAGTTTTTAATTATCGGCACGGGGTCTCAGACAGACAGAGCAGAGAGGGAGAAGGAGCAAGCGAGAGATCTGTAACTAAACTTAGTTCGATCAGCTGGCTTACCTTCGCCCAGAGCCTGAACAGTCCCACCAGTCTTGGTTTTAATTTATAAGCCCCCCGATGTAGAGCAAATCTTATTCATTCATTGCGTAGTCTCTCTTGCGTCAGGTCCATAGCCCCTTCCAAAGCGAATTCTCCAGAGAGTGCGATCTGGTGCTTCCTCTTTCAAGTCCCACTATTTTCTCTTTTCTTTACGGTTATGCAGCAGCTGTTTGCGTTTTATTCCGCGTCTTCTCGTCCTTTACATCTTTCCTTCAATAACATGTTTTAAAAGGCAGATCCTACGCAAAATATGACTAATCCAAATTTCGTTTTGTTTATGTAGGATATTAGTCTCGTGTAACTTAAAGGCTTTTTCCCACCTGCAAGAAATGTATCATGTCTGTCTCACAGTCAGGGGCTTCGTGAATTTAAGCCTCGCCAAATATTTCTGGTTTATCACATCAAGAAGAATGAAATGGACTGTACATATGTCACGCATGGGGGAGCGGGAAAGTACATGCAGGATTTTGGTGGAGAAATCTGAAGGTAAAGGCTACTTGAAAGACATAGCCGTGGATGGGAAGATAATATTAAAACGGACCTCAAAGAACTCGGATGGGAGAGCGTGGACTGGGTTGATCTGGCTCAGGATAGAGACATTTAGTGATCTCTCGTGAAAGCAGTAATGATTTTCGGATTCCATAAAATGCGTGTAAATTCTTGACTAGCCGAAGAACTGTTAGGTTTCACGAAGCACCCTGCTTCGCGAAGTTAATTAGTTAGCCTGGACATCGTCATAGCCCCATGTTTCAACACCGTAAAGTGCAGAAGGTGTTACTATTAGGTTTATAATTTTTTTATCTACGCTAACCATTGTGGATGGATTTGATTTATACGTCTGTCTCTTGCATATAACATTTACTTTACATCATGTTTTATTATTTTTCCTAAAGTCGTCTTATCTTGTAAATTGAATTAATGAAAGTCACAACACTGACATGGAATTCAGATTTTCAACTTTTATTTGAAACGTTTTTTGTTTCTGTGAATATTTAAGGAATAAAAAGGAATAGTTCTTGTATCCGTTCACTCTAATTTTAGTGTGATTCATTTTGCTATAACACCTTGTGTTTGTCATAAATAAAAGCGAAAAACAGTGAGATATAAAAACTGCAAGAACCAAATTTGAGAGTGTGCATACTCCAGTTGGATATCCCTTTCCACTCTAGTTTGGTCTGTAAAGGTAATAGGCGTTTATTACGAGAATTAAATAAAACTCAGTTACTGGACATTAAAGTGGGCGGTATATCTCTTTAATTGCATCTCTGTGAGGAATTAACGATATTCTGTTTTGTTGGGGCCCTTATGTGTGTGTCCTGGGCAGAGAGAAAGAGAGAGAGAAAGAGAGAAGTATGAACACACCAGCGCGATCATATTAAAGGAGCAGTTTATAAAAATTAGTGTTCAGAGATGTGATAAATAGGCCAAAAGAACTGCCACAAAAATGTAACTATTAACAACCCAATTCATAAGAAAGAATACTGCTCAATCTTTCGAATGATGCAAAAATATTTTCAAGTAAACGTCTTATGAACCAGAAGTCCAATTCAAGGAAAATGAAACAGATAAGGCAATTGTTGTAGATTATTTCCTAACATTACCATCATGTAACCTTAATCTATTAGAATACCATATGTATCTTACATACTTGTGTCGGGAAATAAAAGCCTGGGAGCATAATTCCCACATTTCTGTACTGAACAGTGAATTTGATATTTCAGATCTTGACATAGGATGATTTAGGTTTCGCCTTCGTTATGCCATGTTATCCCATCCGAACAAGAACGACATTTTGAAAATTGAAGGCCATTTATTTTTATTGGGATGATGAATTAAAATGTATGTTTATTCAATTATAAATCATACACGACAAGCTAATTGTAAAAGTTTTCTGGCGACTGGTTTCGGGTCTAAAATCGATCCATCATCAGGCCACTACACAAGAAGAGCAGACGGCTCTACTACACAAGGAAACAGAAGAACAGAAAACTCTGTGAGTTTTCTGCTCTTCTTTTCTTGTGTAGTGACCTGATGATGGCTCGATTTTAGAGCCGAAACTAGTCGCCAGAAAAGTTTCCAATTAGCTTGTTGTTTTGTGTGATTTATAACTGAGTAACATACATTTGTAATCTGACAGACCAACGGGGAGTCCTTTATCAAAATGAATTAAAATTTTGCATAAAGTTACTGAACACGCTAATCGAAAAAATCCTTAAGAAGTAATTTTATAGGGAGAATGTGACAAGAGGAAATATTCTGATTGCAATAAAACTAAATTTTTCTTAGTTTTTATTTTTACATGTTCTTGTTTGCACCCCCCTTGAAATTAGTTCGGTGTCTACGAATGAGGGCCTGTAATTCTTTCGCTGGATGTAAATTCGGCAGGGCTGCTGAGGTATATCGTGAATTTCTCCACCTCTTTGGGAAAGCTCCTAAATATTATGCTCAAGGAAACCGCGAAATTTTCCCTCCAGATCCTTTGATACGCCTGCGACTGTTGGCACTCATGATCTGCTTTATTACCCCTTTATTTGAAAGAGTGTCATTCAACAGTATAAAAGACAACTACTATTTTTTTCATGCAAGTCTGTCAGTTTGTAAATTACCCTTGCCCCGTTGTCTTCTTTCAATTCATTGTGCAAGTGTTGCTTGTCACTTTTCGTGAGCATTGAACATTAAATAGACTTCTTGCGTTAGGCAAATAACACATCAACGCATGTGATATATTAACTCTTTAAAGACGAAGCTTATCTGTTTTATATAAGGACTCAGTGGGTACCGCGCTGTAAACACTCTCCACTTCGGTTATAAAAACCAATCTCTTAATGTTTTGTAAGGCAAAAGTTGCTGTTTGTTCTGAGATCCGTAAAAAACACATAAACGCAATGTGGGCACCACGTAGAATTTTTTAATATTAAACCTGGTGGTATGTAAAGTTACCGCTAGGCTTTAAAAGGTTAAGATGGCCTCGGTTGTTACAGTGTCATCAAGCAGGCTTTGAAGAAACTGGAATCCATGAAGAAAATTTCTTACCGTCTGGCCACGTTCCTGGTCAGAAACACACTCCAAATAATCCGAATCTCTGGTACAAAGCTCGCCTCAGTTTAGCTTCTTTATTCATTACAGGGGCAATAAATGAGATTTGAAGCAACTCCGATTCCTGAAGTAAAATTCCCCACAGTTGGTCACTTGTCGGGTCTGATGCTAACTTTGCATTGAACGTGTTTTTAAAGTACGGCCGTTACACCATACAAAAATTTTTCAATATCGGATTCCTCTTATAAATTGGAAGGACATACAAGGGAGAAATTGGTTCGGCAGATTCCTCAAACAACCGCATGATCGCCCAAAAAAATCTACTTTTTCCTCTCAGAGTTCGTTTGAAACTCCATAGACGACAGGCGTCCTCAGAATTTACTCCCAATTATTGACATTCCAAACAAGCTTCCTGGAACCGATCCGACAAGTTGAATTAAATGCAGAAACGTTTAAAGAATAAAGCAGTTTGGAAGAGAAATGAAAGGGCCTTTTCACATGGGAGACCCAGATTTGAACCCCCGAAATATCTCCTACTGAGTCGTTCTTATTTCTTGAATCTTCACGAACACCTTTATCGCAACTTCACATTTCGAATGCTTCAAAGTGTTTGAAATATCTTGGCCGTTTTTCTATGTCCATCTTCCCGTACTCGTAGTTATTTAATGGCTCGAGAACGGATGAATGGATTTTCGTGAAATTTGATATTGCAGGAACTTATGAGAAAATACGCATATCGCTGAAGATGGCCGTGGGGCTGAAATATGTAGGGCTGTTTAAGTAATAAATGTATTTATGATCCATGAATTTGCACCTTGTTAATTATTTTTATTTATATTTTTTGATAAATATGGAGCACGTGTTAAAAATATTACATAATTTATAAACATATCTTTTTGCAAATGCTAACTAATCTCTGTGCTGACATAGCTGGAGTGTCTGACAAAATGCCTTCTTGTTTCCTGTGTCTGAGCAGCACCAGTTTATGGCGTATAATGATAACGAAAGTAAAGTTCAGCCCGTTCACTGTATATTTTGCATATTTATCTTTACATTCTGTAGAAGGTAAAGTCTGGTAGTCAGTCAATACACGAAGGTAAGGTGAGTATCGTCACTGACCACAATCTTTGTATAATAAGTTGAACTTAAGCTATATCTTTCGGCTGACCTATAAAAAGCCGTCATCAAGCACTAAGATAAAAAGGGAAAATTATACGTGAGTAACTTTTTGCCTAGATAGGGTGTAACACATGTATAATTTTCCCTTTGTGTCTTACTGCCTGATGATCTTTTTTTATAGGTGAACCGAAAGTGTAACTTAATAGATTTCAACTTATTATACGAAGATTTGTGTGACTGACAATATTCTCCTTCCCTTTGTGTATTTGTATCACAAGGGGATGTCACACTTAAAAATATAATCAGTAAATAGGCTGAACCTGACGATGGGAAGAAACATCCCCGCCCATAAAGGAAAACGAATCTCATTTGTCGATCCTGTGGTCACTAATTTTATTCATCGAGCTATCCTGCTTTACTAAATACATGAAATTTGTGAAAGAGACATTCATTTAATGTGAAAACCATAATTCATGTTACGGATAAAAACAGCCTTCCTCTTTCTTGTGTTCATCCAATTTAACGTGAATGTTGACATGAAGGTAATTAATGTAATTTCGTCTTTAAAATGAGCCGTTGCTGAATAATGTTGATTAGAGCCATTATCTGGAGGACAATTAACATATCTGAAATGCTTTAGGTTTGTTGTAGGGTCACATCTGAAAAATAATGGACTGTAAATTAATGCTGACAGAATGCTACGCCTGAAAAACGGAATCTGTATAGCGGTGAATCCGCAACATCATCCGTGGCATCGCATGATGCTGATGGCAGAGATATTCTGTTGTCCTGATGTCATGAGAGATTCCATAGTCATGAATGATTATTTCGGTGAAGTCTGGTTTTAATTAAGTGAATTCTGATGGTACCTTCTAGAATGGCAATCAGGCCGCGTATAAATGAACGAATCTTACAAGTTCGAGGAAATGCTTTGCTCAAACTGTAGGTTTGGAGTGAATTCGTTTGGTTTAGGATGGGATTCAATGGTGGGCTATTTTTTATGATGTCGTGGCGTTCTGTATGCTTATAAGAAGTGCTTAGCGACTAGGAGCTTCTCAAGAAAGGCTCTGCTCCATGGGGTTTTGCAGAAGAGGAACAGATTTCATGGCATTCAGAAACACGTTAACGCAGACCAGGAATCCTAACTTTTCACTGTTAGTTTGTGTATAGATGTGACCACAGGCAGAACTTCATTGCGGTGTGCCAACTGGCTTCACACATTATGGTGTGCCAACTAGTTTCACACACTGTGGTGTACCAACTGGTTTCACACTTTGTGGTGTACTAACTAGTTTCACACAGTGTGGTGTGCCAACTAGTTTCACACATTGTGGTGTGCCAACTATTTTCACACATTGTGGTGTGCCAACTGGTTTCACACATTGTGGTGTACTAACTAGTTTCACACATTGTGGTGTGCCAACTAGTTTCACACATTGTGGTGTGCCAACTATTTTCACACATTGTGGTGTGCTAGCTAGTTCCACACTTCGTGGTGTACTAACTAGTTTCACACATTGTGGTGTGCCAACTGGTTTCACACACTGTGGTGTGCCAACTGGTTTCACACATTGTAGTGTGCTAGCTAGTTCCACACATTGTGTGCAAACTACTTTCTCACATTGTGGTATGCCAACTGGTTTCACACACTGTGGTGTGCCAACTGGTTTCACACATTGTGGTGTGCCAACTGGTTTCACACACTGTGGTGTGCCAACTGGTTTCACACATTGTGGTTTGCCAACTGGTTTCACAAATTGTGGTGTGCCAACTGGTTGGAGTGAAGCTTAAATATCGGAAATGGCGCGAAATACCTGGTCCCAGAGCGCGCTTAAAGCGGATGTGTTGTCACAGAGTGTAGCTGCTTGCTGATCGAAGATGAAAGGTGTTACCCCTGTGTGTTTGCAGTGTGCCCATCTGTGCGAATTTCGTCAGTTGTGGTTCCCATGGCGGAACCACGTTTGTTAAAAGTGGTCCCATATTTTCTTTGAAAGTTTTCACACACTAGCCATGTTGCTGCATACAATCTGGCATAATGAGCATTACAAAGTACTTTTAAAAACAGAGGTTTTTTGTCATTGTTATTGTTAGTTTATTATTATTATTATTATTATTAGACATTTCTTTGACTTTTAATTGTAATGCTTCTTTTACCCTGACTTTGACCTTTCATTCAGGTGTTGCTGTTGTCTTTTTAATTGGCCATTAGGCTGTTGAGTCAACACTTTACAAAAGCAAAGAATTGGCTTTTATTTTTGTTATTATTATCATTATGACCGTTATCGTCCAGTTCTCAGATCCTTCATTGGATTGAGGTGGTTGAGAGTGGCTTCAGTAGCAAGTCTTGTGGACACAAGAACGAAATATCTGATTCCATAAAAGGCAGAGAATTTCTTGGCTCGTCTACCTGCTGAAGGCTTCTCAAGGAGGGATTTGGGTAATGGTCTTATTTATTCTTAAATAAAACACTGATAAAAGAAAAGCTTGTTATGTACGACATGCGGACTGCAATTTGCAAACCTTTGGTGACATATCAACATTTCATAACATTTCTTCTCCACAGATCGGATGACAAGTATTCAGAAGATAGCCCAAGGAATGTGAACAATGTGGTACGAGAGGTCCTGTAGACTCAAAGAGGGTGAGGAGAAATATGGAAGACTGAAATATGTGCTTATATGAAACAGATATAAACAGGAGAGTGGTGGAGGAAGCGAAGTGCCGTGCCGGAGTTCTGAACACATAAGCCACAAGGTTTTTACGAACGAGAATTTTTCATGGAAGAATAAAACGCGGATTTACATATAAATCCCGGCTTCCGGTCCATTCGGTATCCTGCACTTTGTATGTTTCATTCCCAGGAAACCCAGTTTTTCGTGTGTACAGTTTTACATTATTTTATTATACATGTATACATTTCTAGATTTTTATCACCTGTGTCTGCCATGTTTTTCGCATTTCCTACCACTCTTATGTAACACTGAGTTAAGTGATACCTTAAATTGTCTGTGGCGCGTAGCTTGCAGTGATTTTAAATTTTATGTTACGTCCGTTGTTATTTTTCTTTGTTCTCTGTTTATTTGTTCTTTTGTCAAGATTAGATTACTGCTCTTTCTCCTTCTACTCGTTTCACTTCGTGCGCACCGTTAGTGAGTTCTTCTCACAATGCGTCTTTAAATATTGAATTGTTATCGAACACATGATATCACCCCTTGAATGGCAGATCGGGTATCATAAGACAAAACGCCAAAATAAGAAAAAGACTCATTGCCAGAACAGAATTCCACCCCAAACTTTCATTATGCGAGTGGCTGAACACCGTAGATAGTACTTTATTTTGTTAATACGTTACCAGTTTTGAGTTGCTCCGTCCGACTTTCCGACAATCGCTTTTTCACATAACTCGCGCTTCAGACCATTTTGTGACGCAAAACTGTGACAACACCAGTGACGTCAGTCTGTTTTCTCGTTGCTTGCCTTATCTATTTCTAGCCTGCTCAGTGTTTTTGATGTTCTTTATTTTTATAAATATTTTTCGTGTTCTGCATGTTGTCCTTCTATTTTATAATCCTTTCCTTTTTGTTACTTTTTGCACCGTTATTCCAACCGAAAATTTAATAAATTTGATTTGTCTTACTCTAGTGTGAAATTATTTTCACCAATCGGCATGGATATGCCTGTTATATTTTAAGGCCTTGTATCAAACTGTAAGGTCCCTGTACGAATGTAGCCACTCATACACGTTGGACAGAACAGTATTTAGTTTGCAGCACTGATGCCTTCTCCTTACATGCTTCTTCATTTTTTAAGGTTCATTAATAAATGATTACAAACATAAGATTTTGGGATAGTTATGAGAATCGTTACGGCTTCATTTTATGGGTAAATTAGCAGTTCGAAAATAATAAAGGCGGAAAAAGAATTTTAACATTTAGGCGTTGCGGATCACATCTGGTAAAATGCTGTGTACTGGTGAAAAAAATACACTTGGTGTACGTACAGCTAGTGCTCTATACTAGTGAAAACACGACACTCTCTAATGCTGTTTGCCAGTGAGGGTACGACATGAGCTTTAATGTTGTCTACCAGTGAGGGCACGACACTTGACATTTGACAGCCGCACAGTGTACACAGTGAAATGTACCAACCAAATAATATACACTTTTCCAGCCTTCTGACCAAGGGGTTGAGTTGGCCTGATCGAAAACGCAGGTAGGCCTAACTTCGGCCTGCTTCATTAATCCTCTTTGGTTGCTGCTATCACTCTGTGTATTACACAGTTTTCGTGTGCCTCATGTGGTCGGTGCGAGTCTGTGTCTGTATTGAACTGGGTTACTGTCTGTTCCAAGTGGATGAGCGGGGGAGTGGAAAGGTGACCTAAGTCCTAGAAGAAACATGGCACACTTTGAGGCCCATTTTGCAGTCTGTGTTATAGTATTCACTTTAGTGCTAAGCATGGCACGGGGCGAATATATATACTCTAGTCAGGGTCTCCAGCAGTTGTATTAGACAGCCTTAAACATCCACCGTGTAAAAGCCAACAGCCATCGAAAGTGTTCTGGTGTGACCATCTGGTTATCCAGCTAATTTAGTGGTTGATTATTTGATCCAGTAATCGACCGATCAGTCCATCCGTAATAATTAAGTTCCGGCCTTCAGAAATCATTACTTCCTTTATAGCAGACAAGCAAAACTCTTTGCTGAAGCGTGAGGCCCATCGGACGTGTGCTCTATACTGGCCAGTCGTTCGGCGCTGATCAGAAATTAGACTACACAGTCGAGAAGCTGTATTCCACGCCCGAATTGTTCACTTATCTTATGTATCATTCATTCAAAAGTATGTGACTGTCTGTTCTTTTGGCCATGTTAAGCGACGTACAGGTCCATTCGCAGGGTTTGTACGCACGTTGGCTATGTATTAAATTCTTTATTTCCTGCGCCACTTGGCTGCCTTCTGTTGTTGACAAGTTTTATAGTTTTCTCAGTTGAAATGTTCAAACGAAGGGAAATTAAATGTGTTATGAAACATAAATGACAGGGAATTCAGCCTCTGCACGTAACCTACGAGTCAGTGGTAAACTGTGCGTCTCTTTTAATATAGAGGTTATGTACCTGGATACGGAAGCACAATTTAAAATCAACGGAAGCAGAAACTTTAGCGGCAACAGTATGTGAATTCAAGTCCAAAGTTCATTTTACAATTATAAAATTGTTCTGTCTTTAAAAGTAACAGCTTGTGACAGCAATTTAAGATCTCGCGATGAGTTTAGTTTCACTGTGAAATTTTCGTAGGCTTTAATGAAAACAGAGCGTAAAATTTATTCACGTTTCAGGACAGTTTCCTTCTCGCAGTGTGCCCCTATAGCAATGCACTTGCTGTCAGAGTAAAATAACTGACTATCACTCAATCGTATTTGTCTACCCCATCTGATAATCTTCCTCTTACAAAACTACAACATGGATTTGTACGTCCGCCTAATTTTTTTCGATAATAATATCCTCTATTTCGACGTTTCGTAGTTGAGGATATGAATAAGATTTGCCTCTTAGCACCGGCAGAAACTACGACATGAATAGTGATTTAGTCATTGCCTTGCTTAAACTCCCAGAGGAGATGGAGTATTGCAATGTGGGCAGTGTGTGTGGAAGAGTGTGCAGGAGTAAGCCATACTATGAACTGCTGGAGAGAGTAGGGACATGGGCGCTTGGAAGTAATGAAACTGGGGCAGACGGAACGAGAGGTGAGAGAAATAATAGGAAAAAAAACGGGGAGGAGCTCTAAATGTAGAATAGAAGAGTGGGTAAGCTATTATTCTGGATAGAATGTGCAACAGTGGTTTTTAGGCTGATAGCCGCCTGTGGGATCAAGCAGACAGAATTAAAACTGACGGATGCGCGCGTATTTGCAAGCAAGAACTACACAGAGGTTACCGTTCACTAAGAGGATTTGATGTGATGGCCACATTTAAACCATTATTCTGAAGGCAGGCAGGAGGGCTGGTTTTATTTCGAATTTAAATGGAGATGTTCATGTCCAGAATTATTGCGTAAGAGGATTTTGTTGAATATATGAATAAATTACGCTCTGTTTATCTCAGTCACTTTGCTTGTTATATCAATTATTTTATTACGAGGACGCGACTAGTGAGCTGGATAGCAATGTGGTTCTTGGGTCCGTTTCGTAGCCTCTTTTAACAGGGTTTTATCACCAAGCAAGTTGGTTCATGTCGTAACGCTTCTGCTGGGTGTTCGGTAGGTGCCTGCTTCTATCCTCGTCTGGCACACCGACTATCCTGTCAGGTTTTCCGCAGTGTCCCTTCCACCAGGAAAATTCCTACATAGTACTTTAAAATAGGCTACGGCCGCTTACTTTCAGATCGTTCCATCTCATTGTTTACCTTTCACGCCGAAATTAAATGTTCGGTTTAATCCGGAAAGTGACCAGAATTTCAGTGGCAGCCATTACTTGCCATGTTGTTGTTAAGTGACTGGTTTTTTAAACACCGCGCTTCCGACTTTTCCCCACCTTCACTGCAGAAGGGTTTATCAATATTTTCCGATTCCTCGATGCCAATGCAGTACGTATTTCTGACAGCGTTGTGAAATAAGCTATAAATAATACAAAACAAGAGCTTTATTATCCGTATGCAACGAGAATTCGGAAGGATGGTGAAAATAAGCCTTTTTCTTATTTTGGGGTAATGGAGGAAGTCAGAAAATCCGGCAAGTCCTCGACGACGATATCCCGTTTGAAGGCCGACGTTGGAATGTAGGTAACTATCAAAATACAAATGGGCAATGTTAAACAAAACACCGCTTTTTTTCAGTTAGAATCTTAGCTGACCTAATGACCTTTTTTTTGCAACTGTAGGCGTCGCACAGCGTGGAGTGAGATAGATGAATCATAAAGAGATAAGAGATCATTACAAGAGTTGTTAGGCTTTCGCAGAGGTGGAGTTGACGCCTCGTCTGTTTCGGACTTGACACTGCGTCACTGGTAGTGGTCTTAAATTCAGGAGGCCAAGTGTCCAGCAAGACACCCAGACCCGTCGGGTACAGGCCCCTTGGGAACATAGTATTCGCGACTTATCAAGAAGTCGCCTCGCTCTTACGAACCCTGTTCTGAGCCAGCTGAATCCAGCTTACATTCCTACATCTAATTCCGTAAAACCCCATTTTAATAGTTTATTGCATCTACGCAGAAGTATCTCTTGTGGATTTGCCTTTAATTAGATTCTCTGATTCTCACTGTTGTTGAAATATATTTCAAAGATTCGTAAGTTCAGGGATATCAGATACGCGAGATACCGCACGAACAGCTTTGCCACCTTACTCCTTTAAGCACGTTCTCTTCTTTCCCCAGATTTCTGCTTTGAAACTCTTTGGAGTCTGAAACCTGACGTTGCAGTTCTGACAGTGCCTTAAAATATCAGCGCGATTTTATCTTCCAGCAAAATAAATCAGGTGACTGATTCACATACCGCGCTTCATACCGAAGAAAATAATAGGAAATTTACGTTCGAAAGTGACAAAGCATTTCTCATTCTTCAGTATTTCTACTGAAATATTGTTCCAAAATACTACTGTTTGTCCCACAGCTACGATAAGTCCTGTAAGTGTTATGTGCGAACGGGTACAAGCCAAAGCAGAGAACGATTGTGGCTGTCTCCTTTCCGGGAAAGGCCATGTGGCGCCCTGTCATTACCCACCACTTACTTATGCTTTTATAAGAATCTTTTCCCGTTACGTAAAATTACTTTACCATTAAGTTACGTATTTCCGCAAAATGTGAACGCAGTAAGTCTGAAATTTTAAAATCTTTCTTTCACTTCAGTGCAGTAAACATTCGTAACCAATTTCAGAAGAACGGTAATAAAAGTCATTAAATTTTTTAAGGGAAAATTTCCTTCCCCTTACTGAATTTTAAACTGTTCGAGTTGCATTTGTGTATTACAAGGTAATCAGTTTATGTACTGATGAATTCAGATATTGGTGCTAATACACAACACACGTTGTGGTGTGCTACTCCCTGCTATCGAGCCTGAATCCTATTGGAACATTCGCCACGGGGTGTATGTGGATCGCTGTTGAAAGTGTGGAGAACCTAAACGCGGCCGGTGCGTATGGCTGACAACCTTACCACCTTCATGTGCCGATTGTCTAGAAATCTGGGAGCCTCGACCTCCTGGAACCCTGAGGGCCTGTCCAGGCCTGTAATGGGACTGCTTTACCTTTTTTTTTATTATGGAGGCAATTCTAAACGGCTTCTGCCCAAATCCCGACATACTCGTATTTGACTCAGCGTGGGTTCACGTACTTTATGCTGGCATGAATATCGACAGAAGACCGAAGTGTCTGCTCTGTCTCAAAAGTTACTGTTTGTGTTGAAATTTACGGTGTGATTTGGACTTCTAAATCCTAAAGTTAAAAAAACCTAACTAGGAAATGTCAGTCCAGTGTGAACTCATGCCCAATACAGGCCTCCAACTGAATACGGTAAATCGGGAAAAGATGCCCCACTTTTTATTTTGACAGATTTTTACAATTATATAAAACAACGGAAGTTATACGTGGGTGTGCAAGTGGTTCAGTAGGGTCTCTGCAACAAAACGGTCAGTACCTTTGTAGCAAATTTTAATTCGTTTACTGAGAGCAATAAAAATTACAAAGGTATGTAAAAGAGGCGTCTTTGGCATATGCGTGGTGAAAGATGCCCCATATGTAGGCCTAGTGCATTACAAAATAATAAATTTGAAGTAAACAAAATTGTAATTAAATCAAATGAAATATATTCTGTATCACTATGAGACTCCTTACTTGTTTGTACATTTCTTATTTTTTAAGATTCTTAGAACGGTTGCTCCGTCCACAATCGATGCAGGTTTTGGAGAAAATTGTGCAGTTTTCAAAGAGCCACTTTGCACAGAATGAGCATTTTATAGAGTCGCAGTCCTCTTTTGTTACGTAGTAGTACTCCTTACATTATTTACAGCAGTCACTGTCATCATTTTTATCAGAATTGCTCGAGTTTGGATTGTGAGCCGTTTTCTTGAAATTATTCTTCCTATGTCTGGCTTTTAGTTTCTTCTCCTGGATGACTGGCGAGCCAGTGAGAACTCTCCATGGAGACTTCTTCTTACCCCTGATGGCCCTGCGTCTGATCATTTTGGTTGGCGTTTTTCCTTGAGAAACCCGGCTGGATGTTGAGGAATGGACGGATGCAGGAGAGAAGGCCTGCCGTTTTGATAAGTTCTTTAATACGTAACAGGGGTAAATAAAATATATTATAATAGGCAGGCGACAATTTTGTACTGTTTCATTAACACATCAGTGAAAATACATTATACAATTCGAAGTATAAACATAGGTCAACCAGGTGAGTTATAATATCAGTGGGGCATCTTTACCCATATTTCAGTGGGGCGACTCTACCCAAGCGTGGAGCAAAGATGCCCCAGCTGATCACGTGACTATGGCGTGGCTTGCGGAAGTTTCTAATTGCACAAAACAGTACAGAAAAGTCCACTGTTCCTTCACGCAAATTGTTGATATAATTGCTGTAGGCATAAACAAACAGAAAATTATTAAAGAATAGCTGCCTGAAATATAGAGTGCTAAAAATTACGTTACGTACTTTACAAAACAATGTCAGGCTGTTGGAAACAACACAGCAACTCTGACTTGCACATACCCAGACTCACCACTGAAAACCTTCTAGCTGCATAATGTGTGCAGCTTCCTAGGGCTAAGGTTTCGAAGTAAATGATGGTGGGGCATCTTTGGCCAGTAGGGCATCTTTGCCCATTTTACTATACACTATTTTTATACGGTTCTTCATTCTTCCTTTCTTTTGCATATTTTAAAATTGAAAGTTTATTTCCTATTGCTGTGATGAAAATCCTATTGTCCGATTTGTGTATTACAGCTCTTCCGTCTTGAAATTAGCACAAGCCCTAAGATTATTATGGTTATCTCATCCGCATAATTTTCTTGTCAGATCCGTCATATAGTTTTGATAATGCCAATTTAGAAAAGCAAGGCCTGAGTGTACATATGCCTATCGCTGTCACCTGCCGGTAAAAGACTCTTTTTAAGATTTATTGAAGATAATACTAACATCCATCGCAGCCAACTGCGACACACTCCCCTAAAAGGCACTGTAATGTTAAATCTGACCTAATTCGCAGAGTTTCTGTATCAATTTCCCGAGAGGTTTCCCACAAAACTGGTGCCCGTACTTGTTGTCTGGCTTAGCGTAACCTGTGGTCATTGTAACTTTTGATTATACTGTGTTTGTAACACTAGGTGTCATGTATAAATTATGACATTTCCCGTTATTTATTTTTCAAAGTTACTTGGTTTTTTTTCACCTCCAAATGTTTTCCTGGGCGGTTTATCTTCACGCACTTACATTCCTTATATGTGTTTAATCTGTGCTGGCTTGTGCTTGATCTAGTATAGCTCAGTCAGTACAGTGAACTGACTACGGGCAGGACAACCGTCAGTTCATAGTTTCATTTCCCTGAGTGGTAAGAGAGATTTCTCTTCTCGAAAGAGACCAGACCTGCTCTTGCCCACGCCCGCCTCAGCTATATATTCAATGGATACTGACTAATTACCCCCTGGGCTAAAGCGGCCGGGGCGTGAAGCTGGCAAATCATCTCCATCTAAATCCGAGGTTAGGAATGCATGGAGATATGCCTCCAGCCTCCCTTATTGCTTCATTACATGTTCAGGGACACCACCTATTTTATATCTGTACGCGTTATAAGAGTCACTACGGAATGGAAATATTTATAAGGAATTTTACTACTGCTGCTACAATTACCATTACTGCTAATCATAATAATAATAATAATAATAATAATAATAATAATAATAATATAAGTCGAATCGAGTTATAACGACGTCGGTTTATACGACACCTTGTCTATAGCGTCAGATATTCTGTGGTACCAATTAATTCCTCACTGTTAACCATAACATTATACTCTTCGGTTATAACAACACTCGTTTATAACGACACAAAATATTCAGTCCCTCTCATGATGTTATAACCGAGTTCGGCTGTATGTATTAGAGTGAATGGTAACGGATTGAATGACCAGACCTATTCCCACCGGCAACAGGGTTGCTTTCTTTGACGACTGTGGAGACGACCAGTCACATGTGCATGCAGTGTGTAGTCTGCGCAGGTGTGTTTCTCCGGGATTGGAACAGCTGCAATGAGAAGCTAATCATTCGTCTCCATTTTGTGCAGAAGTTAAAGTGTGGAACAGTAACTCCATTCTTCCATACGTCTCCATGGCGTGATGCTTAATTAAGCGTAGGCAACTTTACGATTTTAATACCACTTTGAACTTATCTATTAAAATCTGAAAGATTAGTAAGATTAAAACTTTCTCTTTGCGTTACCAACTTTTACGCTGCGATAAACATTTGGCCCGAGAAGTCTATAATTTCCTATCAATTTTCTCCAAGCACCTCTTATCAGGCTAAGCACGAACACAAACCAGGCACGCCATTAGAAACTACGCAATTTCGCTGTCTTCAACAGGCAGCATTTTGCAAGTCAACGTTGAGTCTTGTGGGATGAAAGCAGTGAAAGGATCGACTGTCCTTATACAGAAGTTCATCTAATCTCAACTTCTAGATTACGAATCAAGAAATATTCCTAACTTTCTTGCCCATGTATAGGGAAGTTCGGGTCGCAGGTTGAATTTTGCCGTCACTGATTATGAATGCGCCCATTAAAAGGTGAACATTCATTTGTTATTTGCTGTTTAATCCAAGTCTGTCGTCGTGATTTCTGCGGATATTATCCAACTTCCCTATCTGTTTTCTTTTCTTCTTTAATTCAACTGTAAAGTAAGCACCATTGAAGAGAAGAAGTAGAAACAGAACAAAGCAAGTGTTCCACATTGACTGTATTGAAGTTCAAATTGAATACAAATAGGTGCTGGACGATAAGTACCACGTCGTTTCTCTTAATGTCGAAGTAGACGCTAGAATTTATAATAATGAATTTGTTGACGAATTGTATAAATTTCAAGATTTTTTGCTTCCGCCGCGATGTAGACGATATCTGCGCTGTTTTGGGATATTACGCAGCGTGGAGTGGTAGTTCTGCACTGACGTTTCGGGACAACCTGTCCGTCCCATCATCAAGGGTCATGTAGTCCAATTCTTCGATTTCTTGGACTTCTTCACCTTTGAAGATGGATAGATTGCCCCAAAACGTCGGTACAAAACTGCCACTCAATGCTGTGTAATATTCCAGAATAGCGCAGTTCTCTTCTATATCGCGGCGGAAGCCTGCGGTCACGTGTTCTGAGTTGTTAGGCAGCGTACGTTGGTAGTTGTTTACCGACCTATCGAGACAGCATGTGTGTTCCATCTTCAAAGGCCGATCAATTTTGGATTGCTTGATTTTTGTAACAACGCAGAAGAGCGAAACCTCAATTATTACATTTTTTTTCCAAATTATTAAGTTTTTGTAACTACAGTGTTTTATGTGCAGACGGCAGCATCGTGCTGTTTGTAAGTAAGAATGTAAGATGTGGCGTGCCCAAGTTAGGCCACTGTTCCCGTATTCTGTGGGAATTCTGATGAATATCACTAAAGTTGCAGTTTGTTTACCCGTAACCTCACCGACTTTAAAATGCGGATAGCTTCCAGATACAAGTGTACAATTTTACACTCGCGTTACTGAGTTCTGTGTGATTTTTTGTTACTTGAAGAAAGAAAGAAAACGGTAAGTATAAATGAATACCAACACAAAGAAATATACGCAAAAGAAAATTTGCCTCTCCAAAGCACCTAAAACCTTAATAGTCAGGATGGTAGAGTTTCTAATATGAAATTATGGAGTTTTGTGTAAATAATTTCAAATTAAGTATGTAGGTACTACTACGCTATAAACATTTTAGCTTTTTTTCATAGCTTTTTAAAAACCACTTAGGGATCTGTAAGCACACTTAATCCATTGTTACAGGAAGTTTCATTCCCACTTGCTTTCGTCCGCGGCGTATTTTTTAAGCTTGCCCTTTTTTTCTATTTTTCATCCCCGCAAACATTTCGTTGCTCCATTATCATGGTACCCAGAATGCAGTGCAATACGGTGTAATCTCAGAAGTATTTCCGACTGCATCGGATTTTCGTGATAGACCAATCCGTATAAAGTAATCAAATATTCGAGAGCGGACCAATACGGCATTGCCAGTATCGAGTAACCAAGTAACAAGATGGCTGAATAGATTCCAAGGGAATTCAAAAATAAATTTGAAAAGAAAGACGTGGACTGAAAAAAAAGAGAACAAGGGCATTTTTACTGTGCCTGGCAACGAGGGCACTAGGGACCGGACTGCGCCTGTATAGTAAGTTTCAGTTGCTACTACATTCAGGCCGGGGATTTTCATCTCGGGGGCCGCCACCCGGAGGGGGCGGGTGGCCTAGAATTATCAGGCAGGGTATTGCCTGAGACATGTCTAGACACACCGTCAGTTGATGTGAACAAGAATAAATCTTCTTGTGAACTACTTTAAAAATCACTGATCAAACATCCTTCGTGTTCAATTATTATTTCTGTAGAAGATTCCCGCATGGAGCTCACTGTACATGTGTATTGCTAGCCAAAACGTCAAAGTTCAACAGTGCTGTAGGATACGAGTACAGTGCAACGCAATATAGTAACTTTAGTCATATACAGAGTGTTCCAAAGGTCGTTTTAGAGGAAAACGAAAGAAATACGTTAAAGAAATTTATTTGAGGGTACTGTATTACAATAGTCGTTGGAAATGTCGCCATTTTTTTTCTGCTTGACCCACAAGCGCCGGCCCAGTACTCCACCCGACGCTCGGCACGCGTTGCATCGTAAGCCGCCTCCCGAAGAGGTTTAGCTGTCGAAGACGGGGGCTAGACAAACGATCGCAGTGACAGTAAACCTTCAGAAAGCCTAATGAAAACTCACAAGAGCGTCGGGCCAGCACTTATCGGTCAAGTAGGAAAAAAATACTCTATACTTAACGAATTTTCGCGCGTAGTTTAATATGTTGTGTCTGGCAGGAAACGACCTAAGTCGAGACGCCATAGGTCGAGGGGGTGACTGTATTTTCTACCTCCCTTGCGTGCTGCATGTTCCGCTCGCCTACACTTCTTGAGTTGATTGCCCCAGTAATACAGACAATATTTTTATCGCGTCTGTGAGCACAGTAGCTGTCACGGAAGAATTTTCGCGTAAGATGCCTGCATTCACCCAAAAGTTTAGAGTCCGTTTTCTCCCAGCAGTTCAACAGCAGGCGCAAATACTGACTTCGTTTGGCAGATAGCTTACACCCGAATAAATAATGCGAAGAACCTGTTACTGTGGGAGGTATTTTGTCTGTTCATTTAGCAGTCCCTAGTAACAAACTACATTGTTAAGGCGCCTTCAGTTCTGTTTTCCCATCTATTCTTTTGTTTTCCCAAATACCCCAAAATGTCAACATAAAAGTCATCAAAATTGACACTTCTTGTCTGTAGGCTATGTCTTGTATCCCTTTAAATCAATACTGCTTTTCGTTTAAGGTCCCAAATTAACCTCAGTTGTGTTTAAAAATTAATTTGCTACCACGCAGAAAACAGTCCCTCTTGAATATACGAATCAAATAGCGGTGTTTAAAGAAAATAATCGCCCTTTGTCTTGAAATCCATACAATCCCCAAAAGTACACTGGTGGGCGGGCTAAAGCATCTTCTAATGTTACAACTGGCGGTACATATAGTAACCACTAGGCTCTGGAGCCAAAATCACCTCGACTGTATGTGGCGACAGAGCCGAGGTATTTCAGTTGCTGTAAGTAAATATATTGGCTGGATATCTCAGGGTCGATTCTAGGCAGTGTCAGGACGCCCACACCTGCTCTCAACCACACCTATTATTCTGTGAAGAAGCTACAGGACACTCTTTCTTCAGGAGTTAATCTGCTAGAATTCTAAGCTGATCTTTCTTGTGACATTAACATGTAGGGTCTACGTATGGTGTAACTTCAACATAAGCCTCGATGTTTAATGATATGCGGCCACTTTATCTTTGTACCTTTAACCCTTTAAAGACGAAGCGTATCTGTTTTATATAAGGACCCAGTGCGTACCGCGCTGTAAACACTCTCAACCTCGGTTATAAAAACCAGTCTCTTAATGTTTTATAAGGCAAAAGTTGCTGTTTGTTCTGAGATCCGTACAAAACACATAAACGCAATGTGGGCACCACGTAGAATTTTTTAATGTTAAACCTGGTCGTATGTGAAGTTACTGCTAGGCTTTAAAAGGTTAAACATACAATGTGAAATTTGTAAATTGTGAAGTTTATGGTTATATAATTACTCATTTCGCTCTTAGTCATTCCGATAATAATATAAAGTAGTTTCATGTTTTAATCTCAGATATTGTGTTGAGTTGTAATTAAGTTTCCTCCCATGCTTTTGAATCACAAGATATAACTGTACCGGCTGAAGCTAATCAAGTGTACTACCCAGTGCACCAGAAACACAGGTCCCTAGAAATGATTTACAAACGGACAAGAGTCCATGTAGTCTATATATTACACGCAACATTTGCATCATCAAATGTTCATGCCAGAGTAATGCGCCTATGAAAATTAATGCTCATTCGAGACCCTGCTTCGGAGATAACGTTCGGATTCAGCATCATGGCCTGAGCTATGATGAATATTCGCTGAGCAATCCCTATTGGTTTATTGGCCGAACTCACCCCCTACCCCCTCTGTAGCCCACTATCATCTCTCGCTCCATCCCTCGCACAGTTTTCCAAAGCGTTTGTTGTATATGTAAAGGCAAACTGAATGAATATTCCAAAAGGATTAAACACTTGAAAACAGGAACAAAATCAACATTAAAATATTTAAAGATTTACATACGTACTTCTGTGTTATATCATATACAGACAAATAATTAAGAAGCTGATAGTCGGTTATCTAATAAGGTAGTTTCCCATCATTTATGGAGCCAGGGTACGTCAGTCGGTACAGGGAAAATGTTGTAGACTGGATACCCAAGGAATCGTTACCCGATTTCCGACAGAGGGAGATGTATCTTTTTCCCACATCGTCCAGACCTACTGTCGGGCCCGCCCAGGTTCTTATTTAAAGGGTAGCGGGGGCCCATTTCCAGAAGTAATGCAACCTAGGCGTGAAGCTGACCACTCACCTCCGTCTGATACCGAAGTTAAGAATGAGTGGAGCCATGCCTCCAACCTGTCTTAATGCTTTCGTGGCTTGCACAGGAACAAATTTAACGTTAGCTCTTTCTAAAACCGAGATTGATCGCCGTTTTTACAAGAGCCTGTTGTTGGTCCCCATCCGGAGCCAGTTTAATCCAGTTAATTCTTTTAAGGTACATCTGAATGTTATTCTCCCATGTACGCATAAGTTTACAAATTGAATTTTTCCATTTAAATTCTTGGATTGAAATTTTGTAAAAATTCATACCTGAACAGGTTTATATGAAATTTATTTCCAAGTGTATTGACCTTTTGCCAATTCAGTGCAGCAGAATGATCCTTAAAAACTCTGTACTTATTCACGTGACGAATTGTTTATACCGAAATGAAGATCAATTTTCACGTGCACGAAGGCGCTGTATGTGGCACTATTTGCTGCCAGTCTCCCTCCGCCTGCGTAGGAGGCGATAACGCTGGGGTAGCTTATTGAAGTTTTAATGATAATCATCATAACAGTCATAATAATAGTAATGGCTAATTGTATCTGTAGCGCTGGATAAATAGCAAAGAGTCGACAGACCTAAATCAAGATGGTTTCATGACACCCAAACTGATATAAGAACACTATGAAGTAAAAAATTGATGCGTAAAGCTCACGATGTACAAGAATGGGCGAGAATCGCAACGGAAGCCAAGGTCAAACTCAGTGGACCGTGATGTCGTAGACGAAGAAGAAGAAGAAGATGATGAAGATGAAGAAGAAGAAGAAGAAGAAGAAGAAGAAGAAGAAGACGAAAGTAGCCGTAGCGGCAAGAGGAGGAGGAGGAGGAGGAGGAGGAGTAATAGCAGCAGCAATACCGACGCTCTTGTGCAATCCAACTACAGGGATCGCATGTTCTAATACAATTCTTCAGTTACATTTGGCGAATATTCGCGTTTGTCTGTCTTGTTGCCTGCAGATATCAGTCTTTCGCCTGCGCGATCCTCAAAATGTCTCACACACATATTAAAGTTAGAACAATTTCCTATTTTCGAAAATTATTCTACATCGAAAGAGGCCGTACTACCCAATCTTTGGTGTCATAATTTAGATATCTGATTATTTATTCATTTATTAGCCTTCTGATTCTGCATCCTAATGACCCCATAATAATAGTCTCAATTATTCGTGTATCAGTACGTTTTCGGTTTTAAAATGCGGACATGTTGGAAGTCTTGATATAGCTTACAGTTTTATTGCTGTTCTTAGCGTTATTTATATGTACTCTGTACTTACTTCAGTCTATTTCCTCAAAGTCGAAGTGTGAGTTTATGCAGATTAAAGTTTCAAAACAGTAATGCTTATGTTTGCATACAGTACTGATTTTATTGCATCGTATTCATGAAATTTCCGTTATGATTTAAGGTGTAAAATTGCTTTTGGTTTTATTATTCTTTATAAGCCTACACAGAACTCGTCCTTAGAGGACAAATTATGCACGCTATAGCTAGTCTATAACCTCACACACTGAAACAGTGAAACAAACACGTCTTACTCCTTTGCGGACAAAGTTTTTTGAGCCGGTAAAATGCGCGTTAAATTAAACGTAGACATGAAAGAAATCCAGTCCTTTTGAGATGACGTCACACGGATAATTTAACACCCGCGTTTGTCCTCGCACGTTTTGTAAAACTGTGGCTAAGTTTTAAGTAGTTAATATTCTAAGTCTGTCGGTGTGAAGTAATGAAACTGACATTAATGTAGAACTTACTTTACATTTTATGACTTTGCCGTAGGAACGTCAACACCGGCAGCGCCACGAAAAGCCTACCGATTCAAAGTTTAAGGTCATATATAAAAACGTAATGGATTATATTCACTAAGAAGTTTCCGTACCCTTCAGTGTAGAACCCTTTACCTTCCTGTCTGTTACCTAAATGTCTACAAATTAAAAGACACAAAACTACAGTTTTACTTATTGTTTTGTGTGAGACTTGGCGTCTCATCTTAAGAGAAAAAGACAGAATGGTGGTGTTTCAGGGTAAAATGCTGAAGGTAGTATCTTGACCTAGGAGAGCGGAAGGGAAGAGAAAAATGATAAAAAATTGCATAAAGATGAGTTTCTTAGCTTGTGTACATCAGGCATTAGGGTGATGAAATGAAGAACCACAAGACGAGTTACAGGATCTGGTACACGTACTGGACATAAGAAATGCTTACACATCTTGTAGCCAAGTATGCGAAGGAAGGTCACCACCAATTAGACCGGTCGTGGAAGAGGCGTGCCTTTTGCCTTGTGCCGAGTTAAGTAATGCGATTATTTTTATGCCTACCTCCACGTCAGCTGTAAAACTTCATGACGTGCTACTTAGACAAACGGACAACTTAACTTCATATGAAATATGTGATTATGTAAGTACATATGCACTTACAAATGTTAAATAGGATTAAATTGTAACAACGCCTGTCTGGTGAGAAGGGCCAGTATCAAAAATAATTTCGAATATCCGGTAACACGCCTAGGCACGGAGACTGTAATTCCTGTTTTTAAGAAACAGATTTTGCTTTTGACACCTTTAGAAATAGACAAAGAATTGAGTATTTACTGTATAATGTGAGCTCCACGCGCTGTTAACCTCAGTGCTAGATGCAAGTGAATATATGGCATTGGCATATTGAGTTATACCCTGCTTGCCAAACACGGTGGAATGTTGTACTAAATGGTCCATATTCTCTACTGTTTTTTGCAGGTGAGTGAGAGAGTATCTTAGGACACGTGATAGTTGAACCAGTATGGCTGGAAGGTCAGTAAAACATCTGAATTTTTAATATACCCCTATATTGATGTTTAACCATATTTTTATAACGTTGCCATATAAGTACTGTGTTTTCAATAACTTCGTCAAGTTATGTTTAAATGTAGATTAACTTGTTACTCTGTTGCAAGGAATGAAAAATGAAAAAGAATTAAAATTAAGGAAGACGAGAAAGAGAGGGAACGTTATGCTGATGTTAGTAGTTGATGCGCCAAATATAGAAATACATTTTCTATAGGGTTTTTACGATGCTATATCACACTTGGAATCATTTAATTTGTGCACTTTGTCTATCGTCGATATTAGAAATGAAACCTCTTAGTTCTGGGAGTTACATTCAGAGTATATCTATCCGAAGAGGGCGACGGATCCTGTCCCTGAGACGCCGTATTTATAATTTTTAACAAAGTACGATATAGACGCCCACATGGGGCGTGATTCCAGACAGAGAAAGTTTAAATCTTTCCTATAGTTATGATCAAGATATTTCTCATGCAGGAGCTGTGTCTGTTATGTCAGCTTATGTATGTTAGCTAATGAATAGGGCGTCACCAGTTGTGTGATCGAGACTTATAAGAAGTCATATTTGTTACTCCTATGGCAACAATGTTAAATTTTTTGTAATGGTGCTGCCACTGGTGACAGTTGTGTCAAATTATGTAGTCAATACAATCACCAATTCCCTAGCGACATGAGGTAGAACGAGCAAAAACAGAAATTAACCCGCAGGTGACTGGCCACCGGATCTGTCACTGTGAGGTATTAGTCTCTCCCTTGTATCCAATTTCGAATCTTTTTTTATTTTCATTTCTTTCTCTCTGTTTAACACTCTATTTAATTCTGTCATTGTCTAAAATATCTACCACCGTTGATTAGCGCTTTTCTGCATTGCACACGTATTTCCAAATGGCGTTATAATCCTGGTGACACATTTTGTTCCAGTGCCGTAACATACGAAGCTAATGTCATTACGTTTTAATACCAAAATCTGTTAGTATTATACGCGTGAAACATCGGGTTTTAATCCTTACTGCCTCAGTAAACAATATTACTGGATTATTAGTGTAAAATGTTACATAAATGTGCAAACGTATCACGTGAGTCTACACTGATTGCATGGAAAACAAAACTGTATAAATCGGTATGTTAGGCATAGGTGGGAAATATTTATTACATTAACTTTAATTTATTTGTATTTGTACAAAAGCAACATATGCCACGTGTTAGTACGCTGCATTAAACATGCACTGTATTTGCAGCATCTGTTGGACCTATTTATTAAATGGCTATTTGTATGTTCTCTGTAGCATACAGTGGGTGCGGAAAACGGAACGGACGCTATAACTTAATCAGTCTGTTTCTGTCAGTTGAAATGTGTTCTCTCATATGGTTGCACATACCTCGTATGTCTCACTGTACAGAACTGTCGTTGTTCGGTATCTTATAGTCGCTGACTTCCTGAAGAAATTTCTTACACGTGCCGGACACACAGTTTATCGCCGTGTTCTCAGAACGTCCCTAGTCCCTCTTCTGAGCCCACCAAATCCAGCATAGTCCATTACACCCATTTTTTAAATTCATCTTCCATCCTCTCATCTAGACTGAGGTCTCTAAAGTAGTCTACTCCTTTCAGTATTTCTTCAAAAATTCCGTATGCAGTTTCGCTTACCCCTGGCTCTCTTCCCTTGTAACACACATCATTATCCTTCATTTGAACACCATAGTAACTTGTGATACAGAATAAAATTTGATATTTTAAACTTTACAGTAAAACGTGAATTAGCAGAATCCTTTTTTCTTAACTGTATAAAGAGTAACATATAGTCCGATTCTTATTCAAAATTTGTCGGATATTTTGTGTGCTGTGGAGGCAGTATCACGAAAAACAGCAAGTATATTTTCATCGTAAGAATGCAAGCGGCCGATAGCGATGGCCTCGCAGTCTAAAGCGTGAGTCTGCGATCGGTCTCTTGCTGAGACTGCGCGTTGGAATCCCGCCGTGGGCATGGAGGTTTGTCTCTTGTGAATGTGTGTTGTAGGGTAGAGGTCTCACACTGGCCGATCCCTCGTCCAAAGGAGTCCTACAGTGTGTTTGCGGGTGCGTGCGTGCGTGTCAGTGAGTGTGATCAGGTGCAACAATAACCCTCTACACCTTTGGTGATTAGGTAGACGTCAGATTAGGAAAGAAATAATGTCAAATCTGAAATTTTACGACTCAGTTTATAAAATCAACTATATTACTTGTCAGCCTGTGCATTCCAACTCCTTATTTGTTTAATGCCGGTCTGTAAGTGTTCGTGTTTGTGTAGCAGAGTGTTTTGCTCACTTCCTGTTCTTCATAAGCTTAGCTTTCGAAATAGAGGTCTTTGAATATAAATTGTACACATTAGGCTGTGTTTGTTCCAGCCTGGGATTGAAAATATTACAAGCCCATATGGAAACTAAATTTTTTAACCTCCTGTGGATCTAACGCGGTCAGTAAGACTTGTCACAGACTGAAAAATGTATTTCATTCTTCTTCTCCTGCTTGTTCCTTGTATCGTCCGATATTTGACCTTTATGAAATTATTCCTTTTTTTGCATCCTTGCTTTACTGATTGAGTCTCATCCCCTTCTAAATATCTTATGTCGTTATCCTCGTCACACGTATTCCATATTATTTGTCAACCTATAACGCTGCATTTTGTATTCCTTTTTCCTGTGTTTACATTTTCTACTCTCCTCCTTATTCTTTTTCCACATTCTCTTCTCAAAATGTTTAACCCCAACCTTTCAATTTACTGGACATTTTCTTATATTCTTTTCTATATACGAGTAATATGTTCTGCTTTAATGTCCAAGGTTCACCTTTTCGATCGTATTTGCTATTTCTTATTTATAAAGGATCATTCAGGTCACTGTTCCATATAAATTTCATATCGGATTCTCCTTTAGCGATGTAATATTCTTTGTTACTTTGTATGGCTTGTTCCATTCTCCTTTTATTGCAGATGTTCCTCTTTTTTCCCTTCCATTCCTCTCCTTTCTCCATATGATATTAGAATTTACCCCGAATAGATACGCCGCGACCCCAAAATATTTTACTGCTTTGTAACGTTGACAGTTTCTAAGGCAAATTTCAACTAACAGTATTTTAAAATCAGGTTCTTACCTCTCAGAAAACACACTCCGTATTTATTAAATTCCAGGTGTTGATTTGAAGACGGCCTCGGTTGGTTAGTTCCTTTTTCTTCCCGGTTTATAGTTTTATCTGGTACGGCATTTAACAGCCTCTGCATCTGATGCAGCTTCCTTAAAGAATCTACGAATCGTTAAAAGTTAATAAGTGCGGAAACTTATAAGCAGTCTTCTGAGAATTTATTTATTTTTTTTCAAGACTCCCTTCCCTTCGGGTTTCTGTCTGTACTATCAAACCATGTATTTCCCACTGTCTTCTTTAACGCGGTTACAACTCTGGTTTCCACGCATGTGTGTTTCTTTCTCCATTAATTTGATTTTGAGTTTCCTTTTATTTAATTTATTGTGTTCCTCTCGCCCACTAGTGGACGCGTTGTCCCGAACTAATGAAGAGCAATCGCAAAGCAATCTCTGCTCCTTCGAAGACAAGACGAGCCGATGTTTGCTTTAGGTTTGCCACTCAAGACGGTCACAGGGATCGCGGCTACCTGTGAGGCTTCTCACTGTTTAAACCAGCCAGAGCCACTTCGCGGTCAATTTTTACATAAAGCTTGTATCTCCTAATATGATTATTTATTTCCTCTGTATCTGATTTGTCACACCACATTTATCGAAGCAGATGTAAACGCAGCGATTAGAAGCGCTTACCGGTGTCAGATCGGTGTAACCTAGCGGGATCGCCAAAATAAACTTCCATCTTCTTATCATATTTACGAATTAACCCTTTAAAGACGAAGCGTATCTGTTTTATATAAGAACTCGGTGCGTACCGCGCTGTAAACACTCTCAACTTCGGTTATAAAAACCAGTCTCTTAATGTTTTATAAGGCAGAAGTTGCTGTTTGTTCTGAGATCCACACAAAACACATAAACGCAATGTGGGCACCACGTAGAATTTTTTAATGTTAAACCTGGTGGTAGGTAAAGTTACCGCTAGGCTTTAAAAGGTTAAAGTACCCACGCCTGTACCTGCCTCAAAGTCCCTTTTGTCTGTTTTGTCTTTTCTTCTTGTCACTCTGGGTTTATAATTCCGTTCACTTTTTCTATATACAAGAATGTAGTCTGTATTTTAACTGAAACTAACAAATTTCTTTTCTGTTTATTGTACTTTCTATTTTCATTTTCCATGTGGCATTTTTGTCTGTCCTTCCCAGGTTTTGTAACTGATGTTTGGAACACCTGCCAATATTACCTCCGTATTTTATTATGGATTTTTGTGTATTTTATTTTACGTACGCACTAATGTGTTTGCTTTCAGCTGTGGACCGATTTATGAAGATTTTGCATTTCAAGCGGTTTATGAGGCATCGGGTCTAAAAGAGATAATATTTTCTTTCCGTTTCTTATTACAAATATTGACCTTCACTTTCAGCGTGCAGCAATAATTGGCTATCGTTTACTGAAAGTGAACTTCAAGGATCCAGAATCCAAGAGTCACAGGGCAAGTCGGTATAATACGATATTTATGCTACTTTTCATATTGCATTCATATAAGTTCTCGTAATTACGAAAACAGAAGCATTTCCACGAATAAAAGCCATTACGGTCATTCCAGGTACGACCACCTTAACGCCTGAATGCGTTGACTTTTTTAATTTGGGTCGCCATGACCTTGTTTCAGAATCCCCCTAAATACGTCTGTGTAAAAGTGTGTGCTGGGTTACTTACGTGCAACGTACGTGTAATAAGCTTATATCGCGTATTCTTGGAGACCACACAAATGCTGCAGAACTTGCAACGATAATTATACAGTAATCAGAATAAATTTACATGCTGTATTTGTTGACTTTGTGTTAACCGCCTACAAGGCATCGGCGATTATACATCTGTATAGCGTGAACTTGCGAACTCAGTTTGAACACCAGCATAAACAGTCAACATATTTTAATATTCCGTGGTGTATTTTCATAGGATATCACAGGAGATTATGAAACTTCTTCTCTTCCAAATACTTAAATCTATAAGTACTGAGCACATAATTAGCTATAAATTGGTAGTTACACAATTTAGCTTTCTGGTTTTGTCTATATTTACTTTAATGCAAGTTAAATGTTAGATGTAACCAAAATGTTTCGCACTGTCGCCATGTTTGTAACGGTTATAATATAAGTAGGCCTAAATTTAAGTTTATTTGTAAAAGGGAAGGTATACTTGTCGGTCTCCTTCGTTAAGTACCACAACTTGAAGGCGTATGGGGGAGTGGTGATAGAGCTGAAAAGCATTCCTAACATCTGCAATTGTGTGGAAAAGAGTAGTCAGCTTCACACTCCGGCCGCTTTAGCACCGGGGAAGGAGAGCCGCTCTTCCTCGAAGAGGAGCCGCTCTGGAGGCTGTGAGGAAGAGAAAAATCCCTTGTTCTTGGCAAGAATCGAACCGTGATTTCTCGGTCGTTCAGTCTGCAGTCTAGTCCCCGTACGGGCTGGGCCAGCCGGGGTATGTACAAGTATATTCTACATAAATAAATATTTGAAACAAAATTTCATTGTTATTTCCAATTGTTGCTTAACCTTTTAAAGCCTAGCGGTAACTTTACATACGACCAGGTTTAACATTAAAAAATTCTACGTGGTGCCCACATTGCGTTTATGTGTTTTGTACGGATCTCAGAACAAACAGCAACTTTTGCCTTATAAAACATTAAGAGACTGGTTTTTATAACCGAAGTGGAGAGTGTTTACAGCGCGGTACGAACTAGCTCCTCATATATAAAACGCATATGCTTCATCTTTAAAGGGTTAATTATGGTCACCAAATTTAAGGCTAAATACGCTGTCTTTCTTCTGCACAAAGAGGCGGTACCGTACCAAAAGTTCCACGTTTTTCGCAAAGAACATTCGGCCTACACTGCAATAAGTGTCGCTAGTGTCGCCTTCTTCTCGCTACAACACATGGCAACCATTTCAGTGTTATGTGTTTCAGGTAATTTAGTGTTACGCCAGTCTCTCTGGCCGTGCGGTCTAAGGTATGAGTCTGCGGCCGCTCGCTTGTTGGGATTGCGGGTTCGAATCCCGCGGCGGACATGGATGTATGTTTCTTGTAGGTGTTGTATGTTGTCAGGTAGAGGTTTCTACGTCGGGCTAATCACTAGTCCAGAGGAGTCCTACCGAATGTGGTGTGTCTGAGTATGATCGTGAAGCCTCGAGAATGAGAAGGCCCTCGCCCAGTAGGGAATATTGCGCCATAAAAAGAAATTAATATTACAGTGCCGGATTAGCATCTAAGGGCACGATGTTCATGTAGAACGACCGACCGTTGAATAAAAATATTATTAATGAAGAGGTTTACGCATAACACGGTACACTAATCTTATATTTCCCTGTCACAAAAGTGGTTTATAAGTCACGTTTATACAGATTTTTCCTTTTATTTATAAAGATTGAAGCCTTTCATAGTGGAATACGGGACTAAAGAATTTTTGACACGGAGTGTAGACGTTGTGTCCGCGGAAGAAATTCTATTCCATCAACTCATGTAGCCTTTCACTTGGCATACACATTGCAAAGTGATAGGACTGCCTGCGTTTTGGAGGAAAGCTTATGTGAGGGGCTGAAAATGGAAAGGTTAGGTGAAGGGTTCAAAGGAAAATGGGGAAAACAGCGCGTTTTGTAGGCAACAAAATCGAGCCTGATGTTCTCCTAATGCTACCACCATTCTTCCGTTCCTTTTCTTCACAAAAGATTGAGGATAAAACAATGCCACCGGCTGAGACGCGCATCTTCTTTGGCATGGATTGTGTTTTAGAATGTACAAGAGGCACAGATGTTTAGATACGCCTGTAAATATGTATATATTCAAATTGTATGTCGCTTACCACAAGGTAACTTATTGCCGCAACTCTTTTATGCCGTGTATCAGGGCGTTAAAATTCCATTGACGCAAGGAAGTAAGTCACGTGATTTTGTACAACAAGCGCCGACACTCCCACAGTGCATTTTTTTTTCTCTGATTCTCTGTGGAACCGTATCGGTATATCGATGCCTGATCACAGAGGTGTGGAACTGTAAGAGAGTATGCAGATAAGGCTCCATAAATTCATAACTTCGGCGATAATTGGATTCCAGTGATATGTAAGAGCAAGATAGGCATAAGCAGAGAGAGAAAGGCTGCGACGAAACAAGGTTGGAAGAAAGAGATTAAGAGAAGAGTGGAAAACTGGATGTGAAGGCAAGGCAGGCCTAAGAAGAAAACAACGTAGAAGAGAGAAGGAAGGTAGAATGGAAACAATGCAAGAGTAAGATAAGCGGTAAGCAGGATTAATAAGGGACGTAAGTGGTTGGGCTAAAGACAGGAGAGTTAAGAAAAGAGGAAGAGAGTGGAAGCTTTGCTTTACAGGTATCAGGTGCATTAATGTCGTGTCGGATTATAATAGATAGTCTCCAAACCGACAACGGTCCTGTTGTATAGTGAAGCCAATTTGAAAGCGTCCCGTCGCGTGTTGAATTCGCAGTTCCTTTGCACACGACAGCTCTGTTCCACTGGCACATAGTTCGAATAATTCTCTAATGAGCAGGAACATTTCCTGTCGTATATGGCCCCTATTTCTCTGCCCCTTTTCTTCTTCCATTCTGTCTGTTCCTGTTTATCTAACCTCCCCGCGGCTTCCCGTAACCTGACTGTTCTAAAGAGATGCTGGTAGCTGTGTGTCATCGCCCATGCTGTCTGCCGTGTGTAATGCCCTCAACCTCTCCTTCCAACTTCCTTCCTCTCTGTTGTCCTCTATTTCTGTTTCTTTTTCATTTCTTTCCCTTCTTTGCTTGGTTGTTTATGTTACTTTATACCTCTACTCTTATCACCTGGGTCATTGTTTTGTTTCTTCTTTTTATCTGCTTTCCGGAGCCGCTATAGCGTTTGCGTATAGCGACTAGGCTAAAGGCTGGAAGGTCCGGGGTTCGTATCCCGGTACGGACAAGAGATTTTTCTCTTCTCCAAAGTTGCCACCGATTCTGGGGCCCACCCGTCCTTCTTTCAATGGGTAAAGGTGTTTTTCCCAGGGGTAAAGCGGTCGGATCATGAAGTTAACCACCCATCGCCATCTTGTGCTGAGGTTAAGAGTGAGTGGGACTATACCCGTACTCCTGCTATACGCCTTCGTGGCGCGAACAGGAGGACTTCACCATTTCTACCTTTCTCATTTACTTGCCTTTCTTTTCTGTTTTCCTTTTGTGTTCCTTTTCTTGTCGTTTCGTTCTTACTTCCTTTTACTTTCACTCTTGATCCATTCTCTTATGTTCTCCTTGTATTTGTCTTCTTCCCTTGTTGATTTATATATATTTTTATTTTTTCATTTCTCTGTATCTGTCCCCTCTTCTTCCTTTAACGAGATATGGCCGTGGCAATTGATAGTGAAGTGAAAATAAGCCGGGGAGGTGTAGACCGTGGACTATTTCAAAAATTTTTCTTGGAATTCAACTGAATGAGCTGAGGAACTCTATATAACAATGGGTCCTGCATGACAGTGTGGCCGAACTGAAGTCCCGTCAGCTTGATTTGTCCATTGAAATGACAGTGAAAATGGGATAGAAAATACAGCCAGAAGAGGAGTAACCTTCACACACACACGCGCGCGCACGCACACGCACACCCACCCACCCACCCACACACACACACACACACACACACACACACACACGCACACGCACACTTGTGGATATTGCTGTAAACAGTAGGACATGGTAACAAGTAGGATATATGCCTATCTTACCCCGTGCTCCGATACGCCTCTGTTTCTGAGCCATTAATTAGGCACAGAGCTGTAATCTGTGCATTTATTTACACTGTGCATCGCCCTCCATTTCACTGGCTCCGGCTTAACGACCCGATTAAACTCGAGCAATTACATGCGTCATAACGCTTTCCACTCTGCAACAAATGCACACCTGGTTGAAGGTGTGTCAAATTATGTGATATGATAAGGGAACTGTCCGGTAGCCATGGCCATCACAACCATCCGCATCCCAACCGAGAAGATTAAAGTGACGGTACTCGGTGGTGCCTGGATCAAATTTTGGACTGGTTGTCTGCTATCCGTCATTTAGGTTTTTCTAAGTTTTCAGTCTCTTCATGTAAGTGTTCGGATAGCGTAGTAAAATAGCCTAGGACTGCATTAGTCCAGATTCCTACCTGGTCACTGTTCATAACTGTTCTTTCAGGAGCGTCAATGAATGAACTAATAACGACGTGCCACTTTTTTTTCCAATGGTGCAACAGCCCCTAGTGGGCCAGGACCTCCTCATTATCGAGGCTTCACGATCATACTCAGACACACCACATTCGGTCGGACTTCTCTGGACGTGTGATCAGCCCAATGCGGAGACCTCTACCTGACAACACACAACACTCACAACAGACAGATATCCATGCCCCTGGCGGGATTCGAACCCACAATCCCAGCAAGCGAGCGGCCGCAAACCCACGCCTTAGACCGCGCGGCCACTGCCATCGACAAGAACGTGCCATAAGGTCGATAATTTTTGGTCACCGACTGTACGCTCTTTACTGTCTGCATAATTGCTAAAGAACGATATAAGGTGTTTGGTTTACATTCTATACTGAGCAAGTACAGTCTGCGTGTTTAGATAAGGGCTGGTATCTGCCTCATGTTTCAGCAAGTTACATAGAAATATCTGCGTTTCTGCTAGTGTGTATCAACCACTGCTGCTTTGAGATGTGCCTGCACCAGATGTGCAGGCTGCACAAGTGGCCTCCAACCGGACGCACCTACATGGTGTGCGTCTGGCTTGGGGGGGGGGGCTGGGGCGGGGGGGGCACATTCGCCATAATTCCATTCTTCTAGTATTACGTAGTGGTATTCTGTCCTCCCCAGGTGTAATGTTTAAACAGCCGTGAGTAAGCCAGCATAGGATTATTTATAACAACTGAAATGCTGGAATAAAGTTAACACAGGCGTTAAAGTGAAATGCAGCCGTGCTGTCCGTTAACGCAGCCTTTGTAATATTGCAAGGCGGGGAATCCCCTGACTCTGGCTTTCAGCGTCATGGTAACAGTGAATATGTAAATTAAATTTTGGAGGTAATATATGACCTGTATAACCGAGATATCGTCTTTAAGTAACCACAAATATGGTGTAAGGTAGGGAGACCTTCAATATCGTGATAGCTAAATCGAATTTCATAAATTCTGTCATACTGCTGAGACGTTGGCTGACGCAGATGTTCTATCACGACTTCTTGAGCCTCAAATCCGTTGCACAGTATATCAACCAACGTCGGGATGTAGCGGTTAGCCATCTTGCTTCGCGAGCGGAAGTACGCGGGTTTAAATGTCACCGTGTGTATCAGCTGAGATATTTTGCGGATATTCTCTGACTCAGGCCAGGAAAATTCTGTAATAATGGGGTACCTTAAATTATGCCACATCAGCTGTCTCCCATATAAGTACCATATTACTAATTGCTGTATAAAATATGCTGTTGGTACAATGTCATTAAATAAACAGAGAGGGAAGAAAGGCAGTCGATCCTAGGGCTTCAGAATGTTAATTATATTTCGATAAAACTATGTTTACCGTAAATTTGAGTCTCTCGCAACAGTCAATGAACATTAATCGTGCTTGGTTGTGACGTCACGTAGTGTGGTAACTAGCTGCCAGTGTACGCAACATCATGCACAAGAAGACAGTGATGTTCAAGCATACATTGTCTTCTTAGAGATGAACTTCGCGGTTTTTACAGGTAATTTAACGCGGGCAAGCGGTGGCGCAGTTGGTTGAGGCACTGCGTTACAAGCTTGAAAAACGCGACTTCGATTCCCGATGGAGTCATTGAAATTTTTCATAGATTTAATCCTTCCAGCCGCAATATGGCCCTGGGGTCGATTCAGCCCGTAACATAAATGAATACCAGGAATTTAATGTGTTCCATGTCCGTGCACTATGTTATACAAAAAACATTAAACACCAACAAATGCACAAAGAGTTTTTTCGTCAATTATAACACACTCATGAATGTTTCGACCCTGCTGGGTCATCTTCAGGGAGAAACTTTACATTGTCGTTGCACTAGGTTGCACTATACAGTTGAGCGAAAATGTACTGTTGACTGTGCACTGCGCCGCTTATAGAGGCGTGAACCCTTTGTGGTCTCGGCTTGTATAAGCCGAGACCACAACCTAGTGTAACGACAACGTAAAGTTTCTCCCTGAAGATGACCCAGCAGGGCCGAAACATTCATGAGTGTGTTATAATTGACGAAAAAACTCTTTGTGCATTTGTTGGTGTTTAACGTTTTTTGAATACCAAGAATATTTTCTGGGGGATAAAGGCGGTCGGTGCTTAAGGCTTACCGCCTTCGTGTGCCGATTGTCTGGAAATCTGGGAGCCTCAACCTCCTGGGACCCTCAGGGCCTGTCCAGGCCAGTATGAGGGTGGCTTTACCTTTTTACAGGTCATTTAATATTACTGGAGGTTTTATGTCTACGAGTCTGTGGTGGGGTTGGGCATGCGGCTGGAATTGCATGGAATTTTAGTAGGGAAACATCTTGGGAGAGGCCATTAGGGGAACCAAAAATGATACAGAGACATAACCGTTCAGACAGATCTTAAGTGGACACATTATAAGTAGGGAAAGTAGTTGCGTTTGGCTGAAGATTTTTTCCAAAGGTTATCTTTTACATTTTTTGTATTGGAACTTAGGATTTGGTCACTATAGACTTACCTGTAGTTGCTGTTTCTTTGTACAACTGCAATATTTTACGTAAAAAAACGCAGTTTGTGCCCTGAACCGAGTTTTCTTTGCGTGCTTCAAGAGTTCCTTTCGAACAGACGACCTAGGGACCCACGTTCCGCATGCCCCTCAGTACCGCAGACTGATCGTCGTTAGGGCTTCTCATTATCATAGCGTTTTAAGTTGGTTGCATGACAGTCTGTCTGAACACACGATTTGTTTCTGTCGTTAAAACATTAGACCGAAACTGCTTTCCATAGTTCATAAAATACAGAGAGGTTATAGTATCACCATGTGCTTGGTTCCATGCGTGGCCTGTGCCATTTAATGGCTTCTGAACCAAATGGTGACCATGAAGCCCGTGCCATCTCAATAACGTTACGGCGACTGAATGAAGGTTTGTATTTCAGAAGGAAGCAGCTATCAAAATCCGTGATTTCCGGCTGTACCGCTATGTTAATGAGATCTGCGCTCTTCTGGGATTTTACCTAGCTTCGAATGGTAATCCTTGACCGACGTTTCGGTACAACGTTTCGGTCCCATCTTCAAGGGTCAAGAAGTCCAAGAAGTCTTATTGGACTTCCTGACCATTGAAGATGGGACCGATACATTGACCCGAAACGTCGGTGAAGGATTACCACTCGACACTGCGTAATATCCCAGAAGAACACAGGTCTCAGTTATGAAAATGTCGGTGTTGTGGAATTGGCTACGCTTGTGTATATCAAACAATTTATTGCAACGGATACCTTTTAATCGGTCGTCTTATTTAAACTGCATTATGCCGAAACTTGTGTATTATGATGGGTAAACTTAATTCTGATTTAATTAATCATCCGTTGGCTGACCTTTTCTTGAAGTCCTGCAATGCGAGTGGACAGATGGAGCCATTAGAGTCGGGCCCACAAGCCACATAAAAATACTTGCTGATATGCTGACCTACTGAAGGTGTTCATGTAGAGTCCAGTGCTTCATTGTTACTAGTTGTACTTCTGCTTATGTCATTGCATTATGTAAGGTCTAGTCTAAGTCGTCATGATTACAACAAAATCATTGCAGTATGGACATACCGTATAAGAGGTTTGTGGCTTTGTAGTGAGTTAATTGATATGGAAAGGCCTGTTGCAGTCGTGCCGGTAGTTACACAAAGTTAGTGTGTAAACAAGGTTGCTTGGTTACGTAAGGTTGTTACATTTTTTTGTCTGGTTACGTTACGGTACGTTATTTAATTTATGTTTTACGTGAGTTTTATGAAAATTTTCTTACTTTGGGACTTTATTCTTTAATGCACACTTCTCTATCGAACCGGTTAGCAGAGTCGGTATAGTGTCTAAGCTACAGGCTTGGCAACCGAGAAATAGGGTTTCACTTCCGAACATTGGGAAGAGGGCTTTCTTTACAGTAAAAGTCCAGAGTGGCGCTGGGACCCACCGAGCCTCCTATTCAGTGGGTACGGGGGCCTCTTTCGCTTATGGTAAAGCGGTCAGAACGTAAGGCTGCCCACCTCTCCCTGGTGCCGAGATTAAAAACGAGTGGAGATAGACCTCCATTTGTCCATATGCCTTCGTGCATACACCGAGTCAATTTTACATATCATACATCCCTGCCACATTCCCATCCATCCATCCATGCATTCATTCATTCAACCATCCATACAACCATGGCTTCAGGGCCTTGGCCTCCCTCAAAAAATGCTTCCATCCTTCCCTGCCGCCAGCTTATCTCCTACCTCGTAACCTTGTACTCTAGGAACTGTAATGCATCTCTCTGTACGGCGTCCTCCCACGTTGTTCTTGGTTGTTTTCGTACTGCTCTTGTTTTGTAGAAGTTCCCGTTAAGAACTTTGGTTGGGATTATTTCATTTCCCTTTCTTATAATATGGCCCGCGCATCCCAGTGTTCTATTTTAATATCCTCCCTACGTTCCTGCTGTTACATTTTCGCGTTTACTGTATAACGTGGTGGTCGTAGTAAGAAACGTCGATGTTGTTTTCGTTTTAGGTGTGACCATCTTCTTTAACCTATTAAAGCCTAGCGGTAACTTTACATACCACCAGGTTTAACATTAAAAAATTCTACGTGGTGCCCACATTGCGTTTATGTGTTTTGTACGGATCTCAGAACAAACAGCAACTTTTGCCTTATAAGACGTTAAGAGACTGGTTTTTATAACCGAAGTGGAGAGTGTTTACAGCGCGGTACGCGCTGGGTCCTTATATAAAACAGACACGCTTCGTCTTTAAAGGGTTAATTCCGTGTATTTTTCCGTTTCTCAAATCTGTGCTGAAATATGTTCATCAAGTCTCCCTCAGTTCCAAATCGTCCGCACCTGCAGAGATTTGGTTGGACCGACATTCGTGTGCTTCAGTCCGTGCGTCTGTGCCGCTGTATGAATCTAATTACTGTTGTATTCGCATATGTTCTTATGTGTTGATTATGCTGCTTTGTGTTCCGTCAGTGGACACAGATACTGGTAAGGATGGCGTAGGTAAAATGTGTTTGGTTATGTTAATGAAGATTTGGTTTTTGTGGAAGATTGTATGTTCACATGTGATTTGAACTCTTGAGCTTCCACTTCGTTATGGATGCCCTCTTGCCAGTGCAGTCTGTTGACATTTACTTCCCTTTTTAAAATATCACAAGTTCTTCGTCGGAACCAACTTCGACGCAGACGTCTGTGTAAGGCGTCGGCGTAATTTTATATCACTGCTCTATGGTTTCGTATTCACCATGCAACCTCAAAACCTTCCTTTATTCAGCAGCACCTGCGTTGGTAAAGTCTTCGTTGACCTTGTTTCCCCACTCTTCCTCTCTGTCTCTCTCTCTTTCTCTATCTGTCTGTCTGTCTGAGGTATTGTAAATTTACTACACCTGTTAACTTAATCATCATCATTATTCTACAGAATTTCCTATAAGTACTTAAGTCAATACTAATTCCATTAGTCTGAGTCATTATTTATTCCTTTAATCGAAAGAGATCCTTAAAAGACATTTACCTGCAGGATAACAGCATGAGCGTCATTTATCTTGAGGCCGCCAGGAGAGGCGTTCTGCCTCTCACCCCAAACACAACATTAATCGCCAACATCACCTAACGTATTTTAAATCCATTACGTCTGGAGCTTAAGGCGTATCCTAGTCTTAATCTATTAATCATTTCGAAAGGCTGACGGTTGATGAGGGCAGAAGAGTGAGGGGGTGCTTCATTTTGGCACCTGGAGTGTTCCTGTTCCTCAGAACTGGTTTAAATCAGGGGTAGACATTTTCAACGTAACTACTTCGTCTACCAGAAACTTTGCTAATTAGGTTCCCTCTTCAAAATCTTATTAGGGGATTTTATTTGTCTATCCTGTTTACAATTGGAACGTTGTTGTTACAGACGCTTATTATCCATGTTCCTATAAGAAATGATATGAAGAGCGTAACACGGGAGGACAATCAATCTTCCCAGTTTTAAGTAAATGTCATAGATGGGGTGCTCGAAAAGAGGGTTTTGCGAAGAATGTTTGGGCCACGAAAAAAAGTGTGTGATAGGAGGATGGAGAAAACTGTATTGTGAGAAACTTCATAAGTTTAGTGCTCACAAAATATCATGCTGGTGATAAAATCAATACGGTTTCATATGTTGTGGTGTATAGCGTACATTGAGGCGAAAATGAATATGCACAACATTTTACTCAGAAACCCTGAAAGGAACAGACCCCTTGGGAGACCCTGACGTAGATAGAAGGGTGATACTGAAATTCGCCTTAAAGGCGTGGGGCGAAGGCTGATCCATCTGGCCGAAAATATTGTCCAAAAATATTGATGAAATATCTGAATTTCTTTCATTACTTTACAAATAGCATAGTCTATATATTGGCTAGGCTACGGATTCGATAACTGAAAAATCGTGGTTCCTTTCCCGTTAGGGCGGAGAGGTTATCTTCTGCAAAGAATTCAGACCGGTTGTGGGGCCCATCCAGCTACCTCTTGAGGGGATACAGGGAACTCTTTTGACAGGACTAAAGTGGCCGTGGCGTGAAGCTAACCACTCACATCAAGTTCAGAGTTTAAAATT
Organism: Coptotermes formosanus; assembly: GCA_013340265.1. NCBI lineage: Eukaryota > Metazoa > Arthropoda > Insecta > Blattodea > Rhinotermitidae > Coptotermes > Coptotermes formosanus. The sequence goes on along the minus strand of BLKM01009497.1, from coordinate 3,499,416 downwards.
AAATGGTGTCGAATCTCCGCTTCGCGGTATGCTTTAGTGGTGCGCACAGAGTCGCTTTACCTTCATGACTGCATATGCTTATGTAGCAGCCAGGCCGGCACAATCTTCAGAATAATGTGTGAAAATCGACAGTGCAGTCGGTCAGGTCCATGCTTTCGGGCAGTCACCTTACATTTCTTTTCGTGAAACATTTTGGAGCAGACGTGGAATATCGAGCAACGAGATTACGGATCTGCCAAACACCCGTTACTCCTCTCCTGACGCATTGGTGGCGTTAAATGGAAATCGTAAAAATGTACCCACGTGACGCCATTAAATAGCCATTAGCGTCGCCATCTTTACGTTTCCCTTCTAATGCCAACAAAATGTTTTGTTTTTTTTCTCTTACAGGACTAGAACTACGTTTGTACACAATTTTGTAAATGTATATTACACTTTAATTTGTTTGACCCAGTCTGTAATATTGAGTGATAAATAAAGAGTTGTACAGTGTAGAATATAAATAGCTCTATGCAGCAGGAAGTTTCTTCAAAGTTTGATAACGAGACATTAACCTTTTAAAGCCTAGCGGTAACTTTACATGCGACCAGGTTTAATATTAAAAAATTCTACGTGGTGCCCACATGGCGTTTATGTGTTTTGTACGGATCTCAGAACAAACAGCAACGTCTGCCTTATAAAACACTAAGAGATTGGTTTTTATAACCGAAGTGGAGAGTGTTTACAGCGCGGTACGCGCTGAGTCCTTACATAAAACAGATACGCTTCGTCTTTAAAGGGTTAAACTACTGTTTTATAGAGAACCAGAGTTCATCATAATATACACAATAGCCTTGCAGTTGACCCTTCATTGAACCAGTCTAAGTAGGTGTACACACGTGCGCGTGCACGCACACACACACACACACACACACACACACACACACACACACACACACACACACACACACACACAGTCTGTTCTGTAAAATGTATTAAAATATCTGCTTCCATCAGTGTCTAGATCTCCTAAGTCTGTTAGTTCCTTGCGGATTCCAATTCACATTTTTTGTTCGTTTCTCATCTCCCCATTAGGGCTACGTGCCACGTTCATCTTATTCCCATTATTTTGATCAAAATCATATTTGTAAGGAGTGTAATTTATGAAGCTCCTCACTCCGTAATTTTCTCGTACCTTCCGGTACTTTATGCACCTAGGTCAGACAAAATATTCGCCTCAGCTCTCTGTTGTCAAACACTTTCAATCTGTGTTCTTCTCTTTTGTGTGAGAGTTTGCTTCAAGACTGTAAAAAGCATGTAAACTGATAATGCTGTGTAGCCTTTTAATGTTACCAGGGCGATTAGACCAGGCGAGATGTGTAGGACGTACAGCACATATGTTGAGATGAGTGCCACCAGGAGTTTAGTTATGAGATATTGCAAGAAATGTGTTTCAAAATTTAGCTAAGAACCTTCAAGGGAAGGGGGTTCTTTCATTCATTCACTCTTTTATTTCTTTCGTTAGTTCGTTCAGTAGTCTGTCTTACGACAGGTCCATAACCTTTTCCACAGCGAGTTCTCCACAGAGTGAGAGCTAGTTCTTCCTCCTTCAATTTCCAGTATTTTCCGTTTTTCTTAAGGTTATCCAGTAGCTGCTTACGTCTTCTTCGTCGTCTTCTCGTCACTTCCAGCCTTCCTTCTTTTCTTCAATAACGCGTTTTAGAAGGCAGTTCCTACGCAAGATGTGACCAATCCACTTACCCTTCTTTCTTTTTATTGTATGTAGGATATACCTTTCCCTGTTGGCTCTGTGTAATACTTCTTCATTTCTCACACGATCGGTCCAACTGATCTTCTCCATCCTTCTCCAGCACCACATTTCAAAACTCTCCAGGTATTTGTGATACACTTTCCTAAGTGCCCGAGTTTCAGCACCATACGAGGCTGTGTTCCAGATGCAGCGCTTTACTAATGGAAGGGGCTTATACATCTGACAGTGGTTCTTAAAGATATGTGGTAGTGCGTGTGCACTGGGTACGTCTCACTCCGGTTAGGGCGTTGTTAATACAGAAATGAATTTCTGACTGCCATAAAAGCAAGGAAATTTCGTGGCCAGGTTAGCGGATAATTATTGGTTTTTAGTTAAGGACACTGTCCTGTGGACTCACTAGGTATTGTGGTGTTTAACTTTTGGAAAATCAATAACTGGACTTTTCCGTGACTCTAAATATAGCCTGTGTCTACAGTTAGATTTCGTTTCACATTCTTTGTTTCCCAATCCATATTTTCACATTATTTCTTTCCCTGTCCATCAGTATAGTGAGGTTCTGTAACAACAAACTAATTATCTGTTTGGCATTGTGTTAAATCTGTTTCTTTAGCAGCAAGGGCTCTGTGTAAAGCTATGTTCCCCATGGTTAATTCCAGCAAGCAGTATTTAGTATGTGGATAGCGGATCAGTTCGCAAAAGAATTCCCCATTATCACCTGCCGCTGTACTGCGACCAAACTAGTCCATTAATACGCCACATTGAGTTACGAGTACAATGCTTACGGTGTACAAAAAATTCCATTCGGCCTAATAGATTTGAAACCAGACCATTGTAATGGAATTAAAACGAAACTCCGTATAGCGTTATTAGACGTTCATTACTGCTTTTATTATTGGAAACATGTCCTATTATTATATTATATCCATGGGTACCACTAAACTGGTACGTGTCCACTCCAAATCTATGTTCGTAAGTTTGTTATACAAATTGTACAAGTGAAGGACGTTTCGGCGTGAGGTTGCTTTTCCAAGAGAGGGCAGAATGGAAGATGGAAGACTTAAGAAATGACGTATAGTATTTCATAACGTGGAATATCATTATGGACATATGTCAGCCAGCATCATGCCGATAGTGGAATACAGGCGACGGTAACTGCATACATTTGGAAGAAGCAGAAAGTGATAAGGGAGTAAAATAGGCGTGGATCTTACAGAGGTTTGTTATGCGGGTGGGAGGTGGGTGAAAGTAGCAGGGGACCGTATGAAGTGCTGGACTTTGAGATTGTTGGTGTTAAGCCTTCAAGCTGTGCTGTCAGTCGGTATAATAACTGGCTACAGGCTGGGCGATCTATGAAGGGGCGGGGTTAGGTTTCTAGTAGGGCTCCTTCCAAGCATCTAGTCCAGTTCTGGGGCCCACCAAGGTCACCCGGCAACTCTTCCCTAGGTGGTAAAATGGCCGGGTCTCGAACACGGCTGCAACACTATCTGTTTAAGCGGGTAAGAATGCGTGGAGCTATATTCCCTCATAATCATGTGACTTTTGGCTGCCTTACTTTTGTTCGGCTACCTAAACTTTAGTTAAAATTAGTATTTATTTCGCTGTGTGAAGGACGAAGATTAATTTAGTCAGTGTAGTGGCTAAAACGCCGGCAGCACGACTGGCGAATAGTGGTTCCATTCCCGCCAGAGCCAAGAGGATTTTTCTCTACCCCAAAACGTTCACACCGGCTCTGAGACCTACCCAACCTCCTGTTGAATGGATATCGGGGGCTTTCTCCCCGGGGTATAGCGAGCTGGATGTGAAGGTGAGTAACTCATCTACATCTAGTGCGGAGGTGAAGAATGAGTGGAGCTATAAGTCCATTCCCCGTTCTGAACTAATGACCTACAGAGAGACCAGTTTATATTTACCCTATTGCTGCCTGAATGGTCTGCGCATTACATGGTATATAGATCGTATTGCCTGCATCATTCCATCTCTTTATTGTTGCTTGGTATTGCAGCACGCGTATTCCGCTCCCCCAGCTTTTTCTCTAACTTCGTGTAAAACAGTAGGATTTGTTACAAATTTTTGTGCGGTTTTTTTTGTTGTTTTCCCTTTCATAACTGACAAACCGGTACCTTGTGCAGGAAGAAACCCAATAACATTAAATTTTGAGATAAATTAATTACATAGTCTAAAATTTTCTTTTCTCTCCGGTAAGTTAGTTGAAATGGCTGCTCTCTCCTTCAAGAGAAGAATGCCTTATACAGTATTAACCTAACGGCAAGGAACACTCGTAAAAACCTGCCATTTCAGATGGTTATTTAACCGCAGAAGACTTTCATATCTACCGCGGCGGGTCGGTTTGGGATCTCATATAAATTTCTATCTGAAATATCAACAAGACTCCAGTGTTGAACTGTAAATCTTTCTCGCCTGTAACAAGTAGCTGTGTAAGCATATGCAGTAATATGGTGTTCCAAGGAGAATGTTACCCTCATGCAATTCGTTTTTTATCTCGCGTAAACATTTTGTTTACAGTTCACTGTTTTGTAATATCACATGAGCATTCGTAGCCCTGTGACCAATTTTACAGTTACCACTCATTCCTTTACTGATTTTCACGGATTGTGTTCACTAGATTTATATTGACCATGCATCCCATTTCACTAACATTCATGACCAATGTCCCTCTTAAACAAATTTTATAGTACCAAGTGTTTATTTACGAGCAGGCATGGGAAAGGTTAAGTTTTGTGTAAGTTTGCCTCAGAAATAGGAAATTGCGCCCTTACGTGTAATTTAGAGATTTGTAATACGAAAATACGCATCTGTTTTACCGATGTTGCGAGATTTGTTAGGTTTAGAACGCAGTAATCTGAGAATTAAATCGCTAGCAATAAATTTGCAGCAGCTAGTCGGGTCCGTTGATTAGTATGCTCACCTGCAGTTCGTCGGTTATTTATTGGTTGTCACAACCCACGTGGAACTCATCTTATTGCTTGAGCTCCCTGCTTCTGTGACAGGCACCGAGCTCACTTTTGTTTTATAGTCCCGCTGTCTTTCCCAAGCAGTTTCTTATCGCTTTCCTTCCTTCCCTCTTTCTTTATGGACCCTTTCTCTTCGTAGGTTCCTTCTTTTTATTCATTGTTTTATTTTCAGCTTTCTTTTCCTTTCTCCTTTTCATCTAGCTCATTTATTTCGCTTCTTCAGTACCTCCTTTCCGTTGTTTCCTTCCCCTCCTCTTACCTACTTCTTTATGTTCGTCTTTTTCTTTGCTACTCCTTTTTGTTTTTTTTCTTTTTCTTTCCGTCTTTCATTTCTAGAATTCCTTTGTCGAAAATTTTCTTTTATTTCCATTTTTGTCCCTTCTAATTTTCCTTTCTTTCATTTTTCCCCATTTTATTTTGTATGGCTCTTCTAATTCCTATCATTCATTTCCTTTGTATTCCCTCTATTTTCTCCTCCTCTTTTCTTGTTACTCCTTTTCCTTCTGTTTTTCATTTGTATTCTGTTTTTTCATGGCCACATTTTTGTCCTTTCTTTATTCTTTCTTTTTTAGTTGTGTCTGATTCTTTAGTCCGCCTCCCACTTTAGAGCAGTTTCTTCAGAGCGTCTAAAATGCAGGTTCTCAGGACTCCCGTCTTCTGGGTTGCGAATTTATGTAATTTGGTTTCTCAGTATCAAAATACACGGCGTCACATTCCATAAGACTGGAATCTTAACTCTTACCTCAGAAAGTACTGCATCTTAATCCTGGAGAAACACCAACGCCATTTAATAGGTTTACATTATTCTGTATGTTTGTGACAGGTACCTCACAAGTGTCCGAGAGTTGTAAAGAATGAGTCGCAGATAGTATATAAAAGCTCCGTTAGTGTGTAGACTATGACACTGTACATTATGTTAACATTGTTTAACTGGCTCAATTAGTGTAACATTTCTGGCTTGTATTCAGGACGTCCTCGTTTCGAATCTCGACGGCCACACCAGGTATTCTGACTGAAAGTTTTCGTGGTTACGTCATTCCCCCCATGAAAATGTACGGATAGTAGGCCTACCTACAGTCAGGCCACGACCGCTTCCTTTAAAAATCCTTTCCAAATAGTCATCCATCACTCGCCCTACCATAGTCAGTGCCAGATACTGACGGCCATGACATAAGTCTTAAATAAAATAATATTCTAAACGCAATTCATGAAGACAGAAATGCGTACAAGTTTTTTTCGTAAAGCCTGATATTAGATTATGGATTTAATTACAATATTAATTTGTATTTAAATAAAGACAGAGGCTGGGATGTGTTAGTCCTTATAGCGACTAGGCTGCGGACTAGACGGGTAGGTATTCGAATCCCGATCGGAGAAGATTTTCTCATCTCCAGACCCGTCCAGACCGGCCCGGGGATCCATCCAGCTGCCACTTGAAATTGTACTGTGTTTCTTTGCCGTCGGTGAAGCGGCCGGCGAATGACGAAGTCTCACTTCCAACTAGCACCGAGCTGGTTGACTGCGTGACCTCGTACCTGTACCCCCCATCTGTGCCTTCACGGTTTATACGGCACTTAACCTTTGGTATTTAAACAAACATAGTATGATGAGGTCAATGTTCCCTCTAAGCTACGCAGGTGCTCGGCCGCGCTGTAAGTGAAGTGCCACCGCAAATACTGAGTTGTTACCGCGTAGCTGGAATTTTTCAATTTTCATTGTAAATATTCTTATTATGCATAGTACAAAAGACTTTTGAAATGCCACCCAGTCGTCAGGTCGTGTAAAAATTTTCTGCTCAAAGCAGTAACAGGTCCGCGCAGGTGTAAAAAAAATTAGCGGGAACGTTGGATGAGATGTTGACTGATTTTATCTGGCTTGAGATAAAGAACGCGGTAATGAACCTTCAAGTGAGAATTTCTTCGCTAGTTGAACTACTGTTATTTCGTCGACAAAGATGAAGTTAAAGCCTACGTTTGCACGGCATGAAACGGTGTGGGGAGTGCAGTTGTAGCCCCAATCGTTCAAGACCTCATCACTGGATGGAAGTTAGTGATAAGCGTCACCCTCCCGACAGCTTTACATCCTAGGAAAAGCCCCCTGTACCCTTCGAAGAAGTCGGAGGGTGCGTGGGCCGCACAGCCCGTCCAGATATTTTGGAGAACAGAGTGTCTCATGTCTCTGGAGGTAGTGTAACACGAATCCTTGATTTTCCAGCCCGCAGTCCAGGCGCTATACCGACTACGATATCCCTGCTCCTGTTCTTTAACCTTTTAAAGCCTAGCGGTAACTTTACATACGACCAGGTTTAACATTAAAAAATTCTACGTGGTGCCCACATTGCGTTTATGTGTTTTGTACGGATCTCAGAACAAACAGCAACTTTTGCCTTATAAAACATTAAGAGATTGGTTTTTGTAACCGAAGTGGAGAGTGTTTACAGCGCGGTACGCACTGAGTGCTTACATAAAACAGATACGCTTCGTTTTTAAAGGGTTAAAATGGAGGTACGTAGTTACTTGCTGGGGCTTGCTTACTGATGTTGCTTGGATCCTTCACGACGGAGAAATGGATAAAGTTTACAGAATTTTAGTAGAAAAATCTCGAAGTAAGGTAAAGCAGTCCCATTACAGGCCTGGACAGGCCGTTAGGGTTCCAGGAGGTCGAGGCTCCCAGATTTTTATACAATCGGCACGTGAAGGTGGTAAGGTTGTCAGCCTTACGCACCATCCGCCTTTACCCGCAGGAAATATTCCTGATACTAATTTCTGTAGGAGCTGGGTCGACCCCAGGGCCATAGTACGGCCGAAAGGACCATGTCAATGAAAAATTCCAATGACACCATCAGGAATCGAACCCGCCACCTTCCAGTTTGCAGTGCAGTGCCTCAACCGGCTGCCAGGGCTGTGGAGTCGGTACACAAAAGCTCCGACTCCGACTCCTCGATTTTTAAAGCCCCGAATCCGACTCCTTCATGAAAGCTCAATATGTATTAATAATGGTAAACGTATAAAACGTTTCATCAACACTACGTGAATCATCAGGTTACTTTTTAGACTTATAACCTATATTTGAGCATAAGTCTAATTGTTATTGTAGCTATTAGGGCTCTGAGTTTGGAGTATCTAGATAATGTTTTAGATTGAGGTCGGAGTCGGTACATTTTTACCGACTCCGACTCCACCTAAAATTCCTTCCGACTCCGACTCCACAGCCCTGCCAACTACACCACCGCGTGCCCCAGTCTCCTCGAAGTACATTTGAAAAACTGAGCAGGGGACTACGGGAAATTGATGTAGAAGTAGAAACAGATATAAAGGTGGTATAGTCAATGTCACCACGTCGAGATCGGTTATCGCAGTCGGTGTAGTGACAAGGTTACGGCCTGGAATCGGGCCTTCCAAGCCAACTCTGGACCCGCTCAGCCTCCTCTTCACTGCATATTGGCTGTTACTCCGGGCACAAAACGGTCTGAACTTGAAACTGACTATTCACCCCGTCTAGTTGCGACGTTAAGAATAAGTGGAGTTATACCTTCCCTTCCACGTTCCTTCACCTCGTGCGCAGGGACTTACGTTTATTGGTACAAGGTCTTGTCGATTGGCGAGTTGCTGTTACCAGGGTTACACATCGTGAAATGGTGAAGAGTGAGCCCAGAAGGGAACATTCCCGTCATATTCCAATGTGCCACCTCTGTATTTGCCTCAAAAGAGTTACCAATATCGTGAGAAATTCAGGGTATTCATTCTGTCAGCTGATATTTGATTTTGGCGTCTTCAAATACCTATATAGAAAGTCAATGCTGCACTTTTCCGCGGGCAGCTCTAGACAGAAGGTGCGTCGAGTCCGTTTTGTGTGCAGTGGCCTCTAGTGGGATGCGTAAGCTACAACAGAGCAGCCTGCGGCACCACAGCTCCCCTTTGAAGCTCCTGGTGGGGTCACCACTAAGCTAGTGATCCTGTTGTGCGCCTCCCCACGTTATGTTAATTGTTGTAACCAAGAAGAGCTCGTTTTAATTTAACCAAAGCTTCTTCAGTGTAAAGTACTGGGATTTTATATTCTTGTTTTTGACTCAAGAAGTTTTCTAACGGCATTTTAAAGGGTGTTATTATTCTTCCGAGAGCTGGAATAGCTCAGATGGTGTAGTGATTTCCATACAATTCGGGCGGGCCAGGAATCTTGCTTGATTCCCAATAGGAGTAAGGGATTTTGCTTTTTTCTAAAGCATATAGACCGTCTCTTGGTACCGGAGAGCTTTATCCGGGACAAAGCGGCGGGGGCACGTAGCTCACCACTTACCAGCCAGTGCTCTGGTGAAGAAAGCGTGGAGTTTTATCTTCACTCCTCCCATGTGCCTGCGTGGCTTATACAGGGACAACATTTCGTTTCATTATTACTCAGCCAAAACAATGTTTGGTGTGAAGAACTTTTTTGAAGGAAGGCCAAGACTTCTCTTAACTCCATACAACGTAGACTTTCTTGAATTAGTCACTGTCGTTCAGGTATCTTCCATATTTGGTTCGTTAGTTGGTTTGATATGATTTCGTGTGTTTTGGCTTGATTTGGTTTTTTGGTAGGTAGTCGGGCTGGTTTTGTTGGTTGCGTGCTTGCTTGCTAGCTTGCTTGGTTGGATTCTGGCTTGCTTCCTTCCTTCCTACCTTCTTTCTTTCTTTCCTTCCTTCCTTCCTTCTTTCTTTCTTTCTTTCTTTCTTTCTTTCCTTCCTTCCTTCTTTCTTTCTTTCCTTCCTTCCCTCCCTCCCTTTCCTTTCCTTTCCTTTCCTTTCCTTTCCTTTCCTTTCCTTTCCTTCCTTGCTTGGTTTGTTAGTTAGTCGTATAATTATATTAAAGTTTAGAAATATCCTGAAGGTTATCAATAAGACGAAGATTAAAATTCTTTCAAAGGAGAACCTTGCTCTCCATTCTATCTGCCACGTTTGTGTTAAAACTTCTTTTATTTTAAACCTCTCCCCTGTTCCTGAAAAAATCAAATTGCCGTTCCTTTCATCAGCTTACCTAAGCGATCCGTTGGTCTTCGAATCTTTGACATAGTTGGTAAATATATTTTTAGACATGTTGGTTAAGTTTAAGGAGAAGAAACACTTTTGCATTTTAATTATATTATTTATAAGAAACATACCAACATTTACCAATTTTCCAGTACTCTGATTGTAGTTAACTATAATTATATAATAAATCATTGTAGAGTCACTTTATATTCATTAAAATTTCAGTAAGCGTCACAGAGAAATCTTCTTCGTACGTCGGATGTCCGTGGAATTTTATGAAAGCCATCTGTACTGAACTACTTAACAAGTGCAAGTTGTGTATATTTTGAAAAAGCCTATAGCTAATAGACAGTCTCGTAAGTTTATTTCTTTGGGTTAAATAACTTACGAATAAATCACGTGTCTGTCATCATCTCGTGCACCTACGATGGATGTAAATCTGTTGAACCAGAGCAAAGAATATTTATGTAAACAAATTGCTCTCGTTGTACCTCTTCGTTGGCACAGGGAGATGTCTCTGGTGTTCATTAGCAGCTCAGATTTCAGTGAGCTCTTCCCCGGGGATTACAAACACTTTTATAGGTGCTTAAATAACTTCTTTATACAGTCAACTACATGCATGATTGTACTAACGGCCATTCTGTAGTTAGGGTTACTACGTAACTGTATTTCAGCTCGAGCAAATGTCTGCCGAGATGTGGCGTTAGGACCTGCAACAAACGAAGGAGCGATGCCTACAAACAGCGTGAAAATTCTGGAAAGTAAATATGAAGTATAATTGGGGGAAATATCTTTTAGATTTTAGAGCAAGTTGCCTTTCGGATTTGATCCTCAAATTGGAATATACTGAAGTAGGTCGACTGAACGAATACATGTTCCAAGAACACACGGATATGTGGATGAACGCTTGTTGATTTTCTAGAATATCAAATATGTGGCGGACCGCCGCAGGGGGCTCAGCGATTGAACTGTGACTAATTACCATGCAGCTGTTAATTGACCGTCCAATGAGCATTTAATATTTATGTCACAGAAGACAGTAATACACAACAACACAGTGCAACTCAAGTAGGCTACCAATTTCGGCTTAATATAAGCCATCTTCAGGCCTCTCCTTATTTAAGAACACTTTTAGTTAAAACAACTACATCTACCCGTGATTTCAGGCTTCCGCCGCGATCCTGATGCACAAGAGCACAGATCTCAACTGCATTTATTTTGGATATGAACACACAGAGTGCTTTTTACTGACCGAGTTATAGTGTTAACCAAAAAAATGAATGACATTTTCTGGCAGGAGTCGAGATCTCATTTCAAAATTGACACAACGACATTTTATAACTTTTAAAATTTAAGAATGTTTACATTTTTATATATCACCACGTTAGCCTGATGATGACTAATGAAAGTAGGAACATGTTGCTAGAGGTAATGGGACACGTTGTTATTAATAATAACAGAAGTTGCATTCATTATATGTAAGTGCTCTTTAACATAGACAGCAAGACAGCATGCGAAACATCAAAATAAAAGAATCTGGCAGATTTGCCAGAGTCAGTGACGGGTTACAGTACCGACTGGTTGCTGAATGAGTCGCTTGCATGGGGGGATCGTGTGTCTAATTGTATGACGGGTGACACAGTCGCTTGCATGGGGGGATCGTGTGTCTAATTGTATGACGGGTGACACAGTCGCTTGCATGGGGGGATCGTGTGTTTAATTGTATGACGGGTGACACAGTCGCTTGCATGGGGGAATCGTGTGTCTAATTGTATGACGGGTGACACAGTCGCTTGCATGGGGGGATCGTGTGTCTAATTGTATGACGGGTGACACAGTCGCGTGCATGGGGGGATCGTGTGTCTAATTGTATGACGGGTGACACAGTCGCTTGCATGGGGGGATCGTGTGTCTAATTGTATGACGGGGGTGACACAGTCGCTTGCATGGGGGGATCGTGTGTCTAATTGTATGACGGGGGTGACACAGTCGCTTGCATGGGGGGATCGTGTGTCTAATTGTATGACGGGTGACACAGTCGCGTGCAGGGGGGGATTGTGTCTCTAAGTGTATGACGGGTGACACAGTCGCTTGCGTGGGGAAATCGTGTGTCTAATTGTATGACGGGTGACACAGTCGCTTGCATGGGGGGATCGTGTGTCTAATTGTATGACGGGGGTGACACAGTCGCTTGCATGGGGGGATCGTGTGTCTAATTGTATGACGGGGGTGACACAGTCGCTTGCATGGGGGGATCGTGTGTCTAATTGTATGACGGGTGACACAGTCGCTTGCATGGGGGGATCGTGTGTTTAATTGTATGACGGGTGACACAGTCGCTTGCATGGG